>RJWM01004642.1:0-98302 GCA_004363535.1 Dasyprocta punctata | reverse complement strand
TGGGGAGGCCTTGATCATCAATGCTTATGTTTGCCATTTGTAAACTAATATCTCCTTCCTGGATAGGATCAGCAGTTATAAGAGGTGAAGGCCAAGGCTGTAGTTTCTTTAATTCAGGGCATTTCTTCTTTCTTTGAAAAGGAAATAAGGGTGTTGTTGGCCAGGCCCCCTCATTTCCAGTTCTTTGTTTTTCTATTGTATTTTGAGACTCAAATTCAACAAGGAATTGAGCCTTCTGAACTCTTTGTTGAATGTACTGAGATTCTTCTATCACATCAAGCTCTTCTTTAACAGACAGATCATCTGTATATATCAAGTCATGGTCTGAGATTCCAGCTATTCCCAGAGACTGTAGGCAGGTAATGTGTTCATCTAGGGTCTTATCAGACCTCCTCTGAGCAGCATGCAGAGACTGAAGCTGCAACTGGGTTACAGAGTTCTGGAGATCCCCAACTGTAAAGAGCTCTCTTAAATCTTGTTTACTGAAATAACGGAATGGGTTCTTTTTATCACCAGTAGTTTGTCTGATTAATGAGTCCTTGAAAATCTGTCTTCTGTATATTTTTTCCTCTACAGTCCCACAAGTGATTAGCCTATAAACCACAACATTTTCTTTTTGTCCAATTCGGTAAATTCTATCCACAGCTTGAGCATCAGTTGTAGGGTTCCAGCTAGGGTCAAAAATGACCACTCTAGTTGCTGCTGTTAATGTTAACCCAGCACCACCTACTTGAGTGGTAAGCAGAAAAACAGAGTAATCTTTATTTTGCTGGAATAAATTAATCCTTTTTTCTCGTTCCAAAAGATGAGTGACTGTACCATCAATTCGCAATATCTTAAAGTGTTTATTCTTTAGAAGGCGTTCAATGATATTTAAAATTTGCCTTGATTGAGAAAAAACTAGAGTTTGATGCCCTTCATCTTGCAATCTCTGCAGCAATTTGATTAAGAATATCATTTTTCCAGATTCTTCCATCAGTGTAGCATCAGTTACATGAGCAAAGTTGTCCACATCTGAGGAATCTCCATCCTTTTCATCTTGAGCAGAGATTTTGATAGTTCCTAGATGCAGCAAACAGCAAGCCCGTGCTGACAGCAGCCTAGGATGATCACACAGCTTCTTTAAGACTCCTAGCTCTGCCAAAGGGGAGCGTGTCTCCATTAACAACTCCTTGATGTGATCTAAAGACACAAATTTCTTGTATATTTCTTCCTGTAAAGGTACAAGACGGATCCAAACGATTAAATCATTTTTCCTGGAAAGAGAAGGCATTTTGCAGATGGTCTCAACACCTATGTTCTTTTCAGTGGGTCTGACTTCTGGGACGTTTGACCTATTCTTCTGTATTTCTTCTTTAGTCCTCCTGAGAAAATAGGGTTTTATGATTTCCATCAAGTTTTCAGATATCTTGAGTCCCAAGGCTTTTTCCCCTGAAGTAGCATCCTTCTCTCTTCCTCTAATAATAGGAGCTTCATACTCCATTTTAAAAGTTTTTAATGTTCCTAGCAGGGAACCTTGGCAAGCAAAATCGAACAGGGACCATAGTTCTTGTAAATTATTCTGGATTGGGGTCCCTGTGAGAAGGAGGCGATTACTTGCAGGGACAGCACGAGCACATATTGCTGACTTAGTAGACGAGCTCTTTATTTTATGTGCTTCATCAAGGATGACATAGTCCCACACAAACGCTTGGCCATTAAAGCTGGAAAGCTGCTGCCAATTGTTGATTAACATTTGGTATGTGGTGATAAGCACGCCAGTCCTTTGCTGAACCCGGAGGAGGCTTCTGGTACGTTCATCTTTGCTAGGGCCGTGAAAGGTTTTGGCTCTCATTCCTGGAGTCCACTTGGCAAATTCTTTCACCCACACGCTGATGAGGTTGGTAGGCATTATCAACAGCACATGACTCGTATGCGAAGCATCAAACATACCAGAAAGGAAAGCAATGATTTGAACAGTTTTCCCCAATCCCATGTCATCTGCCAAGACACCCCCTTTTCTCCCATCCCTGTAAAGACTATAGAGGAAAGCCACGCCTTCCTTCTGATGCTCAAAGAGTTGGTTGTACAGTTCTCGATAAAGTAGCAGCCCAGAGTTGCACACATCTACAAATTCATCATCGTCATGTTTCAACTCCTCCCAGGCTTCCTGTAGTTTCTGGATTCTGCTCATCAGTTTTTTATTGGGAAAAACATTCTTCGCCAAAGTGAAAAGTTTAAGTGCTCCCTCCAGATCGCCACTCTTCGTTGCTACTTTGGCCTCTTTCAAGTATCTCATATAACGGGCAGCCTGCTCTGAGGTCAAGCTCTCAGCTTCTGCCAAATCTTGGAAATTCTCCATGATTCTCGGTTTCAAATTTCAAATATCCAGGAGGGAGTTTGAACTTCGTTCTCACTCTTCTAGCTCAGGATCATGCGCAAACGCGGAGTCAGGGCCAACTGGCAGTCTGGAGACTGGCCAATCAAAATCGCTGCAGCACCACTGCCTGAGCCACGCCCATGAAGGTCGTACGCCTGTGCAGTGACGCTGAGAGGCAAGAATGGCGTGGAGTGTACTTCTGGTCCCTAAAGTCCTGCGGAGGGTGGATGAAAGAAACCTGGAGGGCAAACCAAAAGAATAGGATAGGGTGGCGTGTGAATTTCTTTCTAGGGTTTGGATTAGAGGCACCTCCTACAGCCTGCCTGTAGATTCCTTTACGTTATAGACTCGGAAAAGGGGAAATCACTGGTCGGTCATAAGCACAAGTATGGCTGAAAAGAATCCAAGGAGAACACGCACGGAAGAAAGACGTTGTATCTGTCATCCACTGAGATCACTTCCAGCGCTCCAATTCCGTTCTGATCTCAGCCCAATACCCAGGCAGGGTCACTCATTCCTCGGGCATCATTTCGCTCGCTCCCCACGCCCCTCTTTAAGGAAGTAGTCAACGGTATTCCTAGCCTATAGTTTTCTTAGAAGGAGGCAGAAAGAAGGGAATTGCGTTGATGAAAGCAAACAGGATAAGCTTCAAACGAACAAGCATTTTCTGTTTCTGAATCCCATACAGGAAAGGGGATGTTCACCTTACTATAATTCTTTGAGGTGTCCCTGTATTGTGTATACATTCTTTGTATGTATAGTCTTAAAAACATGTTTCAAATTACTTGAATTTTCTTTTAGAACACGACTAACCCGTTAGAAAACATACCAAAAAGAAAAGAGTTCATTTACAGTGGGCAAAAATAAAGATAATGAGCAAGGGACAGGGAGGGAAAAGGGAAAGACCTAAGAAAAGGAGGGAAGGAAGGAGGAACAGAAGGAGAGAAGGAACAAAGGGAGAAGAGGAAGGGATTCTGAAATGATGGAATGAAGTTGAGACAAAAATAGAAGGAGATGGGAAGGGAAGGAAAGAAAGAAAGGATGAGCAGAGGAGAGGAGGGGAGTTGTAAATGTACACAAAGCACCTATGAAGAAAACTTGCCCACATTACTTAATTGACACAAAGAATATCTGAATAAACAGAAAGGTGTAAATATGATTTTGGGAAAGAAAGACTCAAAACAAAAAAAGCTGCTAATCATTTCCTAAATCCATACATGGAATTAGATTCTATTCAAAATATTAATAGGATTTTTAAAATTGAAAAGACGTTCTTTCAATGAGCAAGAAGAGAATAATAATATTGGATTAGAAGTGTGTTATTTGAAGGCCATTTAAAATTTGAAGGCCTTTATCTACATATCTGGGATCCTAATTATTTACTCTTGTGGGGAAAAGGAAGATTGTACTATACTGAAACTACGTTTGTGCGTGATGGTGCTGACTCCCACTCCACTCATGGGAGGAGTCTGTCCTGCCCAACACATCTCTCCCTCATACTCTGCATTCTTCCACATGAAGATCACCTGGTCATGGTCACCCTACTGGGCCTCATTGACCTTTGGGTTAATCTACCAATTTCAAGCAGCTTTTCTGAAGTGTAAAGAAAATGTCCTGAAAAGCTGGCAACCTTGGAGACAGTGGTGCCTGCTCAGGGACCAGCCAAGCCACCAGTAGATCCAAACCTGGTGGAGAACAGTGCTCAGTGTTTTGCTAGAGCCAGACAGATGAGCTATTGCTGCTGTGGTCTCCAGGAGATTGTCCAGAGAGAGATAGGAAAAGAAAATAGCCACAGTGGCTGGCTAGGTGGCTGGAGCAACTTATGCACAGTCGAGGATACAGGTGTGGGTGGAAATAAGGTGGCAGGAGCTACAAATGTGCCTAGAGCCCTCAGTCAAGCAAGATCACTGAGGGTTTCAGAATCAAGGACAGTGTTTGATTGCTGATGGCAGTAGGGAACACTATGATTGTCTATCCAATCCTCATTTCAAAAAGTGCACAGTCATTAACACACCATAATATCCCCTTGAGTTTCAGGTCTCTGTTCTTTCAAGAGTTGAACTCACAAATGCCTCAACATTCTTCTGCATTCCTATTGCTCCAATGTCTCTACCTGGAAGATATGTCTCTTTTCTCTGTTTCCATTCCCTTTAAGTCCATCTTCCTTTTTGCAAACACTGCCCTACACACTATTCCTCCAAACAAGGTAGAAATGACTGTACTACGTGTCACTAGACTGTGCTCATTCTGAAAACAGGAACCTTGTCTAGGTCATCCAAATGTCCCCACTACCTACCTAGCACAGTGCGTGGCACTTAGAAAGGTGCTCAGTAGATACTTACTGATTGGATCAAGGTCCAAGAGCCTCTCATCAAACACTTTGCTTATAGAGTTTAATATAACTCACATTCATGGGTTCCACATCTGTAGATTTAACCAACCACAGGCGAAAAATAGAGTTAAAAGCCTCTATCTGTGTGGAGCCTCTACAGACTTATTTTTTGTTATTATTTTCTAAAGAACATAACACCAAAGTTTTTATTGACATTATACTAGGTATTTGTATTAGTCAGTTTTTGATTGATGGGACAAAATACCTGACACTTGCAATTGGAAAAAGGAGAACTTTACTTTTGCTCATAGTTTCTAAGGTTTTAGGTCATAGTTGGCTGAAACGAAGGCTAAGATATCGTCGTTGAAGTGCATAGTAGGGAAAAGTTATTCAACTCATGGCATCTAGTAAACAGCAGCAGAGGAAGAGCCCTAGAGGAAGGTACCAGGGAGTCTTTCAATTGACTTAGTAGGGTTGATGACACAGGGCTTCTCCTTGCAGACACAGGCACCAGATTGTTCAGATTTACATGTTTTAATAAAGAATCAAGAAGGGTCAGTGAAAACATCTATCTTGCTTAAGACTGAGGTTATTGAAAGGGAAAGAAAGATCCTTCCTCTTCTGAAGCTTGTCCCAAGGTATTGTGGAACCTCTCGTTCTTTATCAGAATGTCTTCATCATACTCTTCTTTAAGGTCTTTATCACTCTTCATATCTTTCATCTTTATAGGACTTCCCATCTGGTTTTCAAGCCAGTTACAGAAGACTTTCATGTTTTGGTGTAGATGAACTTAAACAATTTTTGGAAATTTAATAGTTGAGGAGAGCATTATACAGCCTACTTCCTTAAAAAGATAATGGGTTATTTTTGCCAACTCCTGGACCACAGGGTCTTTGTCTTGGGGCACCTGCTCAAAGCTGTAACAACTGGGGATCCTTAGTTTCAGGAATCTTTCTGCTTCAGAGTCCAAGGAGCTCTCACTCTGTGTAGCCCCACCTCCTTTCACATGATTCTCCACATCCCTCTTCTCTTCTCCTGCCCATTTCTTTACATTGACTAATAGCATCCCATTAAAGGTAAAAATGCAAATATTCACTAAACCTTTGCTTAGTACCTATTATGTGATAAACGTTTTGCTTCATAGTATAAACATTTGTCCATGGAAAGTTTCATGACTACACACACATTTGGTCACAACAACCACAAAAGTTGGGATTTTTCTGCTCATTAATAGGGAACTACTTAAAAAATTAAAGTTGTAAAATGAAATACCACATACATTTTAACAAAATAAGGTAGATGCATATTTCTTGGCATAAAAAATGTTTATGATATCTGAGTAAGTGAAACGTAAAAGTTACGATAGTTTTAAACACTAAACATGTAATAGCTTATCATGTTTAAAAATATCTGGTATAATATATACATCAATATGTTATTGTCACTCTATCCTGAGGGTGGGTGGTGAGAAATTCTTATTTCTCACTAAACAGGAATAGGATACAGAGGGACATTGAAAAAGAAAAGGAGAAGGAAAAAGAGAGAACTATAGAGAAGATTGGAAGAAAGAAGGGAGAATTGTAATGACAGACATTTAACAAGTAGTCAAATGTGTTGAATGAGTAAAGAAATGAATGAAAAATGGAGGAGGATAATAACGTGTCAGTGTAGACTCATCGATTTTGGCAAACATACCCATCTGGTGGGAGATGTTGATAATGGAAGAGGCTGTTCCTGAGTGGGAGCTCTTAAGTGGGAATTTCTGGCAAATCTCTGAATACCTGGGTCAAGTTTGCTGTGAACATAAAACTGCTGAAAAAAAGACTGCTCAAAAAAGAAAAGAAAGGCAGCCGTCCTATTTTCTATCTTGCTTGTTTTTAATTCTGCCCCCATGAGGCAATAATCAGAGACTGAGAGAAAGATGTCTAAGATTCAAACATTTTCCTAAAATAAAAGTACCCTTATTTAATTTCCTCCTCTGCAAATGCAATATATGTTGCAATCTAGCAACTTGTGAATTCTTCTGGGGAAGAGATTTCACTTCATTTGCTGTGGTCCTCCCAGCACCTAAAATAGTGCTGTCACACAGGAAATGCTGGAAAAACATTTGTTGAATGAATGAGTGCATGAATCCTTAATTTTCTGTGGTTCCCAAGGGCCAGAGGATGATAGCTGGGTCTTGGAAAATGAGAGATAAATGGAGTGACTACAATGAGATGAAAGAAGACTAGAACAGTAAAAGAAAAAAGATATCCATTAATCTGGTCCTTCATGGATCATCCTCTACCCATCTGAATTAGTCAAGTTTTACTAGAGAAACAGATATAACACAAGATATACAAATGTATAAGAAATTACAAGATTGGCTTAAGATGGTTGGCCTCAGAACTGGTTTAGGAAGTGTGTAGAGGATGGCTGTATGCTGGAGGTTGAAGGGTCCAGTCCAAGGTCTGGAGCTCACTGCAGTGTTCTATGCAAGTCTATATCAGGAGGCCGATGGGTCTGTGACAGAATGCTGAAGAATTTACTTCCAGAAGGATGAAGAGTTTCAGATGAAAGCCAAACAGTCTGCATCAGAAGCCAGGAGATGGTGTCCCAGCTGAAAGCAAAGACTGGAGCTTCTCCAAAGAACCAGGAATTAGTCCTTCCTCATTTCCCTTTTATTGTATGCAAGCTACCGCCCTGGGGGAGCCCCTTACGCCCACACTATCTCTGTGCCCTCCTCTTGCACAGGCTGAGGATGTTTACAAAGTAAGGACCCTGAGCCCCTGCTGAATCACTTAGGTAAACCTCTAAACTTCTCAAATTGATATAGTAAACAACATCCTAGAGTGGTAAGGGCATGTCCTCCACACCCAAGGATGTAAAGCTGCTGAGTTACTGAGTTAAACTTAAAGATGTCTCAAGTTAATGTCTCAATCATTACAGTCTAACCAACACTTCCACCCCCTTCCATCCAGCCACCCTTGTATAAAACTCACATGTGACTAGAATCAAGAATAGTGAAGGCTGTGCATAAAGATTTCATTATAATCTCAGTACTTACCCCAATCGTGACTCCAGTTTCATCTCTCAGTTGACAACATCCAGATAATTTTGCCAAGTATCCTATATACAAAGGAAAATTAAACTAACCCCAAATACAACATGAAACAGATCCTATGATGTTATTAGGTAACTTCTTTGCTTTCTTTAAAGCAAGGTATTTTAGATAGTTTTTGAATCATCTTTTAGTGCTTTAAGTTAACTATTATTTAATAAAAACTACTTATTGAACTAAATATATTGTATGTGTTAATAGATGACCACAAAGTGAACACGGCTTAGCTAGAACCTAGGTCATTAATTAGAAAATCAATAGCATCCAAGAAACCTTCCTAAAGCCCTTTGCAATTTTCCCCTCCACATTTCAGAATGCATTCTTTGAGTCTGCCTTCTTTTGCTTGATATTATGTTGCAAGATTCATCTGTGTTCTGTGTGTCAGTAATTCATTCATTTATATTGCTACATGCCAAAGTTTTCTTGAAGCACAACTCCATACATCCGCCTATTTTTTACATATTAGCTCTGTTTTCATCCTAAAGCAGCAGAGTCATTATGACAGAATACATCATACACAGAGCCTGAAATATGTCCTATTGGATTTTTAGTAAAGTTTACTTACTCCTGCTATGTGACACTGTATTTTAGGAATGTAACATTTCTATGCATTCTGCTGATAATGAACATCTGTATTATGTCTAGTTTGGGACTACTATAAATAATGGTGTTATGGACATTTTCATGTATGAATTTGGAATAACTGGGAGTGGAATTACTGGGTACTGGATAAGCTTATGTTCAACTTTAATGGTTGCTGCCAGTTTTTAACTCCAGCAACAGTCTTAGAACATTTAAGACTCCTTTAAGGTAGAGTAGGTTGACACCCAGTAGTATAAGTCCTTTGACTTTGTACTTCTTTCTCAGATCATCTTGACTATTTGAAACCTTTAAATTTCCATAGAAAGTTTGGCATCGACTTGTCTAATTTCAAACACGCTGACAACTGCAAGTAAGAATTTGGGATTGCTCTCCATCTGTATACATCAATTTAGGGAGAAATTACATGTGCAATATTTAGTCTTTAATTTCATGAACATGATATATAGCTTTGATGAAATCTTTTTGGTTTCTCATTTTCTGTTTATCCATTTTGAACATCTTTCCTTACTACTAAATAGTCAATGATTCTTTTGGTGTTACTTGGTATTTGTCACATTTAACTTTCTGCTTGTTTATTGCTCTATAGAAATCCTATGGATTTCCAAAGGTGTTGTATCTAGAAATTTTGTAAGCTCATTTGAGTAATTTTTCTTCATTCTTTCCAATGCTCTAAATATGTAATTAACTGGACACAAACTTTCAAAGTTTTCTTTTCTTTGATCCAAACTGAAATATTTCATTTCTTGTTACTGCTTTATTTCAGTTCAGGCAATTCCTTGGTCATTATCTACTCAAGTAGCCCTGTCATCTATCCAATTCTGTCCTCCTCCCGCTGGAATGAACATAGTAGAACTTTTAACTATGTTTCATACTAACACATGCTTTTTTCATGTTTCTGATTCTTTTTTCTCCTGATTCTGAAGCTAAATATTTCATTATGACATGTTTAATTCATTAATCCCCCGTGGGCACTTTAATTTGCAGTACACAGTCAGACAGTAGAGTACAAGCTTCCCAGGAGAACAAGCACCTGCACTGAGTCTTGAGATGTATATATGCAAAATGTAGCATCACAAAATACAATTGATCTTGCCTTTGATACATAGTATTGCCATGTGAAAGGACAATTATCTGATCCAATCACAAAGTTATAGTTTATAAGACATGTATCAAAACTTAGGAAGGTTACAGGTAGATAACTCTTAAAAACTAACATGAAAAGATTCACCTCTTGAAGAGTAATGTAAAAGGGACTTGATGTCATTTCTTAGGAAACAGGTAGGGTGGAAAGTTTACCAGAAGCCTGATCACAATGTCCATCTGAACAAGGCTTCATTGAATTACTATATGTTTTTCAAGGGAGGAAAACAAGTCACTGTTATAGCCTATCAGTAACTAATGCGCCACTTTCCTGTTCAGTATGTGCCATTTTATGCTAAAGCCTCTCATCCCCTCAGATAACTGCCCTTCCTTAAGCTTGTATAAGTTTTTGTTTTTGTTTCTTGTAACTGCCCTCGTTTCCGTAACTGTCCACCCCCCACCCTGCCCACATAAGTATCTGTTTTCCAAAGATAACGCGTTAGACCCTCCCTCTGACAAGCTGATAAAACCTTTCTCCACACACTGTGAGGCGCACAGTCTCTGGATCGATCTAATGGGACTGCATCGCCAGGCCTGGCAATAAACATTCCACTCCGAGAAATTTCCATCGTCCTGTGAGTTTTGTTCATCCCGGGGTCGTCTATATCAGTCACATTTAATAGTTTTCAAAGGATCATTCAATGATGGCTAGAGTCTTTGAGAAACTCCATGTTCCCATTCCTAACTAGTTAGGCTGCCTCAACTTTACTGACACGTAAAACTGAAAATGTTCCAGCAGATGAAGAAACAGCCTAATGGACTGTCATAGGACAGCCACAGGGAAGACCAGACCCTGGCAAGTAGAGCAGGTGGCCACGCCGGGAGGAAGAATCCACCCACACACTTTGGGAGGAGAGGAGGCCACATTTGCATGGAGGAGAATACTGGACAGAGATGAAGCTAAGATCTCTGGGAACAAAGCTTCCAGTGCGAACTTTTCACCTCTCATCATGGACAGAGAGACAGGAAGGAGAGACAGCAGATCAGAGGGAGAAGCAGCTGCCCCAGGGGAGGACTACTGGCCATGTAGACAGGCCTGATCCTGGGTGGTCAGGGCTGGAAACAAAAGTGAAGAGGAGAAGCTGAGAAAAGGGGGAAAGGTCAGAGCTGTTGGGGACCCAGCCCAGTCTGACTCACCTCCAATTCCACTAATTCACCCCTGAGTGTCCTCCTGAGGGTCTCAAGATTCCAGTCTGTGACACATGGAATTGTAAGGAGGGCAGTCCCAAGTGTGACCAGCCCACTCTCTAGGTCAGGCCAACCTAAATCCAAGTTTAAGCCAGATCTCCATGGACTCCGACTTCCCCAGGATGTGACCCAGAGAAAAGAAACCTCACTGAAGATACATTACAAAGATCCCTGGCCACTGCTGCCCTGCCTGCATGTGTCCTCACGGAGTACTCCAAGAAGTAGCTGCAAGTCTCAGCACGGTATCTGGGCCCAGCCTTCTGACCCCAGCTCTCAGTCTGTCCTGAGAGTCCAGCCAGAGCCATGGTCTGGCCAAGTCCATAAGAGAAAACTCACAGCCAAGAACAGAGTCTCTGCCAGTTGTCCCCTATAAAGCCACTCTAAGAGAAGGAGGTCAGAAAAATCCTGGGGAAAGAGAAGTACGGGGAAGTGAAAAGTCCACACAAACCATGCAGCGACAGGGCCACGTCCTTGCCTCCCGAGCCACAGTGATGGCTGCACCGGGAGTCTCTGACCTTCCTGACCCACCTGTTCCCTTCTCAGCACTGCTCCGTGTCCCTTTAGGCTGCCTGGCTGGACACTGTCAGGAGCTGAAGCTGGGGGAATAGGTCAGGTACATCATCCTTGTCACCAGCCTATGGGTCACTGTAGCCTGACTTTTTTATACCACTCAAGATCACTGCCTCTCTCAGAGTGGTCCTCTTTATGCTACTCTTCTAACTAACTTATGGCATCTGCACAATTTCTGGGGTTCCTTACAATTCTGCTCCCATCTTTGAGTGTCCTCAATGAAACTTACCTTCTGTTTCTCGCTCTCTCTCTCACTCACTAATACGTAGGCCCACCAGCCCTGTGTTTCCTGGAATGACCTTGTTCACACCTATCACCGCTACCCCTCCACATGCAATCCTAGCTCTGCATTTGGATTCACGGTCAGGCCTTTATTTACCCCACAGTCCCCAACTCCCTTAGGTCCCAGCCAAGCACAAACCCACTCTGCTGGCCTTCATTTTTCTCCAGCCTTCTGGTGGTCCTTCCATGGTTCTAGGTCCAAGTGACTTGGGCCAGAGCCCCATTCCCATGTGCGCTCTTCCTTTGTGACTTCATGCACTGAAGTCACTTGGGAGAAAGTACAGAAGGTTCCATCCTAGAGTCTTGGTCTCTTAGTAGCAGGGACAACAGCCCCATCCAGCCCAGAAGGCTATGAGCCTACAGTGTAATCGAGATTGCTGTTGACCCAGGTCTTGCGATGACAGACGGCACAACCTCAGGGGCACACAGTGCTTCTGGAACCATGGATGATACTATTGTCCTCAAGCGTCGTGGTTACATAATGGGCATAAATTTGGGAGAGGGTTCCTATGCAAAAGTCAAATCTGCTTACTCCGAGCGCCTAAAGATCAATGTGGCAGTTAAGATCATCGACAGGAGGAAAGCCCCAACAGACTTCCTGGAGAAATTCCTTCCTCGGGAAATCGAGGTTATGGCCATACTAAACCATCGTTCCATCATCAAGACCTACGAGATCTTCGAGACATCACAGGGCAAAGTCTACATTGTCATGGAGCTTGGGGTTCAAGGTGACCTCCTCGAGTTCATCAAAACCCAGGGGGCCCTGCAAGAGGATGATGCTCGCAAGAAGTTCCAGCAGCTCTCCTCAGCCATCAAGTACTGCCATGACCTGGACATCGTCCACAGAGACCTCAAATGTGAAAACCTACTTCTTGACAAGGACTACAACATCAAAGTGTCAGATTTTGGCTTCTCTAAACGCTGCGTGCGGGATGACAATGGTCAGCTAACACTTAGTAAGACCTTCTGTGGGTCAGCGGCATATGCAGCCCCTGAGGTGCTCCAGGGCATCCCCTACCAGCCCAAAGTGTATGACATCTGGAGCCTGGGTGTGATCCTCTACATCATGGTCTGCGGCTCCATGCCCTATGATGACTCCAACATCAAGAAAATGCTGCGCCTCCAGAAGGAGCACCGCGTCAACTTCCCACGCTCCAAGCACCTAACCAGCGATTGCAAGGACCTCATCTATCACATGCTGCATCCCGATGTCCACCGGCGGCTGCGAATAGATGACATCCTCAGCCATAACTGGGTGCAGCCCAAGACACAGAATCAAGCCTCTGCAGTCCCAGCCTTGGGGGAGAGCTCCCGGAGCACTGAGCCATCTCGGACTCCTGAACCTACCCCAGGCAAAAAGCCTGTGACCAAACCTGAGCCTCAGGAAGAGGCAAAGCCTGCAGCAGGTCCTGAGGCACAGCCTGAGACAAAACCAGACGGTAAGGTGCAAGTGACCAGGCAGCAGGAGACTGTGACCTTCCCCAGCCTGCACCAAGTCCAGGAATCAGAGGCGGGTTCATCGCAGCAGCCTGCAGAGCAGGCCACCCAGTGAGCCCATTGCAGTCCAAGCAGAGCTGGTGGACTGAACCCTGGGCCTGAAAGAAGGTGAAGAATGAGCTCCTACTTTGTCAGTTCTTCTCCCTCCACTTGAATTTGATAACTTACATGGCTACAGACATAATAAACCATTGTGATAGTGCAGACTCCAAGGGAATGTCTTTGCCCAGATGATTGAAGTCCTGGGCTCTCTGCTGTTTCCCTCTTGGATTGAGAGTTCTCACTCCTGGGAAAATGTATCTCAGTGTGCCCAGGCCAGACTGGGACTTCAGGCCCTGGCAGGGGCAGCCGCACCAGCTGAAGGTGGGGATGGGAACTGGGGGACAGCTGAAGGGACAAGGCCAGAGCAGATTGCTGAGTGAGGAAACAGAGCAGAGTGTAGCAGATGCGGCCTCCGGAGGGAGGCTCCCAGGGCAGAGCGGGAGGGAGAGGGCCAGGAGAGAATGCTGGGAAGGAAGCTGGCTGCCTGCAGAGGAGGGCTGCAGGCCCCTGGCACTGGGAGAGTTGGGTTTGGCTGCTTTTGGGACTGAGACTTTAGGCAGCCAGGCCACCATCACCCCAAGGCATCCATGGGAGCAAGGCTGAGTGGGCGTTGGGGGGTGACCACAAAGGCCAGGCTTGCCAGCCTGTGTGTTCTTGAGTTTCCCCACCCTTAGGGTCACATTTTTTTTCTTGCTCTGTCCACCTTAGGTCCCCCAAACCATGTAAAGTAGCACCTAGTTCACAGTCGTGCTCTGCGTCACCCCAGCCTGTGTTCATTCTCCAGCCCAGTATAGCCCACAGTCCTGTGTGGCTTTGACCGCACCCCACTCCCCTCCAACCCTAACTGGTCCCCAGGGCCTGCTGGAGTTGAGGAACTGGCACTGGCAAGTAAGATAAGCGCTTTCCCAGAGCATGTCCTGATCCTGCAGGCAGGAAAGGTACCACTCATGTCCTGTGGCAGGTGTCACTTGTCTTTGTCACCACCAGCTGCCACATGCTGCCTGCCCTGCCTGCACCATGTCCTGGTCAGTCTGCTCCTAGCCATGTGGCCAGTTTCTCTCTGGATGACCTTGTGGAGACCAGAATAGCAACAGCTCATCTACCTGGCTCTGGCAGAACACAGATCACCGCTCTCCTCCACCGGGTTTGGATTCACACTGGTAGTTTAGCTGGTCCCAGGCAGGCACCACTGGCTCCAAGGACACTAGTTTTGAAGGGAGTTTTCTTCACACCCCAAAGAAGCTGCTGGAAATTGGCTACTAAATTTAAGTAGATGAATCACCCCACACTGAGTGTGATGGCACATACTTGTAATCCCAGCCACTTGGAAGGCTGAGACAGGAAGATTGCAATTTTACATCCAGACTGGGAAACTGAGCAACACCCAGAATGGTAGGCTTGATTGCTGTGATTCTCACAAGTCCCTGGTTGTCCTGCTGCCAAGGGACTGGGTGGCGCTCCTGGGACACGCATCCTGCTCAGGGCTGCGCCCTAACTCTGGGCACAGTGGCTGGTGAGAAAGCGAGCACCAGGAAAGTACCACAGTATCCCTAAGACAGCCAGGCACAGGGAGAGAGCAGGCTGGGGCTCCCCAGGATGGAGGCCACAGTGAGTCTGGGCCCGAGAGGAGCGGGCTGTGGGCTCCTGGGTCTGTGCACTCTAGGATGCAGCCTCGGGCCCTGCCTCTCCCTCCTCTAATTCTCCTAAATTCTTCAAATTCTTCTAATGCGATGTGCGATGTGCGTTTCACCCATAGAGTTTTGTGCTATTTAACCTTTTGAACTGTATTAATTGTATTCATTTTAAAGTGCATATCTTGTGATTTCAGTGACTAGATAGCCTGGAGTTCCTTTTTATTGTTAGTTTTCTTCTTGTAATTAAAATGTCTGTGTGTCTGGCTGGGTTTTGTTAACAAAAGTTAGTGTATAGAAAACTTGGTTTTAAGTTGTTTTTGAGTTGTTGTTTTTGTTTTTGCTTTTTGAGCCTGGGGAATTTCTCTTCTCCCAGCAGGGATCTAGTTTGCCTTGGAAGTGCAGTTAGGTGAGGGGCTGTGTCCTGCCTCTGACCCGGAACTGACTCCCCAGGCTCAGTCACCGGAAGCACTGGCCTCTTTCCGGGCCTCCCCCTCCCAGTGGAGTCACTGCGATCCCAGCTGAGAGCCTGCGAGTGCCCACCAGGCTCCTGTGTGTGGCGAATCCGTGCCCAGTTTTGTTCCTGCAGCTCAGGGAGACAGAAAACTTTTCTGCACAGTTTCTCAGCCTTTTGACTGTCATAGTTGTGCTTAGAATTGGTAAAATAAATAAATAAATGAATAAAGAAACAAACAAACCCTCACATATCAAGGCTCCTTCTTTTGGCTTATCTAGCCTTTCACTCTGCATCACTGCCTCAGTTAGCGGTAGCTCTCTACTGTCTTCAGGAAGGTTTCAAAGTGTCCTGTCTTGTTTTGTTTTGCTTTGCTTTGCTTTGCTTTGTTTTGTCGAGTAGGCTCAGCTTGGGAGCTGTAGGTGTTAAAAAGGATTATAAGTATCAGAACTTGAAAAATGAAAGTCCACGAAGGATTAATATCTCCTAAGTGTCATGTACTCTCCTAGGTGCTATATTTCAGTTAATCCTTACTTTCAACTTGTAAAGCCGGTTTTGTTATTCACATTATACATATGATAAAATCAAAATCTACAGAGCTTAAGTGATTTTGTGAAGGGACACATAGCTAGTGCGTGTTCATTTGGAGATGTGAATGCAAGCTTCCCTGATCTATTTTACTCATGTAATCAGAGGATAAAATTTATTTTTCTATTATATATTTAACGTGTAAAGCATGATGTTCTTATGGACATATGCTTAATTGAAAAAAATGCTACAGTCAAGAAAATTACCACATCCATTATCTGACATAGTTAGATTTTGTTTGTTTGCTACTTAGTTCTCATGCTGAACATTAGATCACCAGACTTTCTTCTTCTTCCTTTTTTTTTTTTTTTTAGTCTTTTTCAGACAGGGTCTCTATATGCAGTTCATACTGGTCTTCAGCTCACTTTGTAGCCCAGGTTGGTTTCAAACTTGCAACGATCCTCCTGCTTCAGCCTCCCGAGTACTGGGATTACAGGCATGCGCCACCACACGTGGTGACTAATTCATCTTTGAACAACATTGTCCCTTTGACCCGTATCTGTGTATTCTTTCTCTTCTGCCCTATAACCACCATTCTACTTCAGTTTCTATGTATTCATTTTTTTTATATATCTCACATATAAGGGAGAGAGTACACAGTATTTTCCTTTTCCTGTTTGACTTACTTAAATAATATTTCCTAGGTTCAGCTATGTTGCCTCAAATGGCCTATCTGCTTCTCATACTCTTAAGTAGCGTTTGATGTTGTATCTGCTTCAATCAAAATAATGAGTGCAAAACTGGCCATGTTCATAACACAGACTATAGGTAGTGAAACTCAAGAGACTTTCAAGAAAGAGCACTGGCTTAAAAGTTTAGGAATAATGCTTGCAACATGAATTTGTGTTGTAGGGATGTTCATAGCCCTTGGAGCATAAGATTAATTTTGTCATCAAGGTGCATAAACGTGTGTCTCTCAGACCCAAATGTATTCTTTAGAATGTTTCAATTAATGAATCATTAATTATAATTTTATGAGTTTTACTATATTAAACAATGAGTACTTAATAAGAAAAAATATTCCAAAAAGTATTGAGTTTAAAAAAGTATCAAAATTTTCAACATCGACTGGTTTTTGGTGTGTAAAGTCTAAAAAAAGGACAACAGAAATAAATTGTCATATGAACTACAATGAAAATACCAATAACACTCTACAAGGAATAATCTTTGCTTCAATTATCATACCTAACGCAGTCTGCACACATGACAAAAGCATGTTCCGTACACACGCATCACTTACCATGACAATACATGTCTTTTGCTTTCCTAGCCATTCAGTAGGACATACTTGACATACCAGTGGTCTTGTTGTTTTGTCAGGAGGTTCTTATTATATTATACAGTATGTAGTTAACATGAACTAAAATATCAATAAAATAAATTGTTAAATCCTTACTATGTATTGTGTATTTAGAATAGACATCAACATTTTCACATCAGTTGTGTATTTCTTTCCAAAACCTAAAAGATAACATTAGAACTAAATTCCTCTATGAACTACAATGAAAATATCAATAGAAAAATCACAAAAATAAGCGATACTTCAACTGTACACCCATGGCAGCCTTCACACATGGCAATTGCATGTTCCATATACAAGTATCACTTACACGGGTAACACATTTTGTTTTCCTGTATTTTCTTGAAGTGCACGGTTGACATCTCTTTTTTTTCCTGTTTTTGTAGTAGATCTTTATGATGCTGCCCCTGCATTACCTGTCATTCACTGGCATGCTCCACAATTTTTTTATGTAGTTCCCTACATAGAAACATTTTGTTTTTCCTGTGCTGGTCAACTTGTACTCTGTTAGCTAATGCAACTTCAATTGGAAACTGGAAAACCAATTGTCAAATGTGACATTCTGATTAGTTTGGGAGATAGGAGCACAAATACGTTCACAACATCATTCGGTTTTTTACTATATGAATATAGCCCTGATGGCTGAGTTCCAGGATAGATGCCTAAACTGAAAGAATAAGTCTTCGCATCTACAAGGGTACAAATTATTATGTCATATTTTGATCCATTGCTTTTCCATAAGTCTTTCACATTCCTGTGATCACCATGAGAAATCTGTGCTAAGTAAGTACAGCAGACCTATGAATGCTTTCATTTAGGCCAGTGAGATGTCATTATAAATACATTTTTGAGTATGGCTATTGGTGCATACAGGACGTTTTACTTGCATTTCAGCCTTTGTGTAATTCACTGCATCTTGTAGCATTTGGTCTGTTATGATTTCCAACACTGAGTGGCACCACTGGCATTCTGTCCAGTACACTTCACCACTGCCGAGACCTTCACTATATTTTTGGACTTTAACACTGGATCATTTCATTTGGTTGCATAGTCATTCAACAACATTTCAACTAGTCTAATATGTACTCACATTGCTGTTTTCCTTATCCTCTCAGTCAGGGAGGTCTACATTCCCTGTGTCTGCATCAGTCAATTCTTGCTCCATTTCACTGTGTCAGGAACTTTGCTTCACACAGCTAATGTCGAAGTCACCATCATCATCATCATCATCCACCCACACTGCTCTTTTGTTATGAAAGCATGTGTTCTACCATAAAGGATCTTCATTATCCATGCATGAGTAATCTAGTGATTCACTTCTGACCTCCCCCAAAACTTGCAAATCTGAATTGGGCTACTTCCACCAGAAAAATCAAAAGAAAACTTTTTTTTTTTAACAAATCCTGAGTGGTGTGAAATTATTGGACCCTCTATTATGCTTGGGTAACCATACACAAAACCAGTCAGCTGGAGTTTAAGGTGGGTCAAAATTCCACTTTGACACTTTTGCACACATGCACACTTCTTGCCATTCATCTTACCAAGTGGTTAAACACATAGATTGCTTCCTGTGTCCTTCAGGAAAAGATACTGAGATGCGCAGCTGGCTACTATAATGCTAAAGTAAAAATTTAAAGAAGAAAAAGTAAGGGACGGGTCTGCTGAACCCAGACTTATGCCTCGTTGATTAGTGTCCTTTTCTATCTGTTTTACTTCATATTCCAATGCAACTTGAATTATACAAGGATGCAAATTCATGCATGAAAATTTCTAGAGAGTAGCAGAGAGTACCAAGTCCTCTACTGTCAAGTTCTTTATTTTCTTTTAGTTTTTTACTACAAATATTGAGTTTTAGTTGGACATACAGTCACTTGACTCATGCTTGGTTAGTACTTGGATGGGAGTCACTTGACTGATGACTACATTTTTAAGATTTCATTTTTCCCCTCTTTATAGTGTTAATTTATGGTATAGTTAGATATACATAATGATCACATTCAACATAGGAAACTTGTACCTGTATATGATCTTAGCTCCATTTTTTTCCATTCCCCTCCCTTCTCTTCAACCCCTCTTCCCCTTATTTACAAAGTTGTGTTTCCATTTTATCCTTTTTTTTTCTCATTTTTCCTTTTCTCCCTCTATTCCCCTTTCTTTCTGACCAATTTCTTTCTCTTTCACAATATCTATTATATACCTTGGTTCTTAATACACTTTCATTTTTCTCACACCAGAGAGACAAAGCAATATTTGCACATGTGTGTCTGATTTATTTCACTTAGGGCTATGATCTTAAGGTTCATCCATTTAGGTATAAATGTCTCAAGTTTATCCTTCTTTATGACTGAGTAGTACTCTCTTATATTTAAAAAAACACTCCTATTCAATATAGTTCTGGAAACTTTAGAGCAACTAGATAAGAGAAAGAAATAAAATAAATAAAAAGATAGGAAAGGAAGAAGTTACACTGTCATTACTTGCAGATGACATGATACTCTACATGGAAGACCCCAAAAACTCCACCAAAAGACTTCTAGAATTAATAATCATATTCAGTAGCATAACTGAATACAAAGTCAACAGTCAAAAGTCAACAGCATTGCCGTACATAAATAACAAACTCACTGAATGAGAAATGAGGGAAACCATACCTTTCACAATAGCACTGAAAAAACTAAAATAGTTAGGAATCAATCAAACAAAGGAAGTATATGATTTCTACATTGAAATCTACAGTACTGTAAAAAAGGAGATCAAAAAGGGTATTAGAAAATGGAAAGATATCCCTCGTTCATGGATGGGAAGAACCGACATTGTGAATATGGCCATACTCCCAAAATTGTTACAGAGATTTAATGCGATTCCAATCTAAAAACTTCTTAACAGAAGCGATGAGGATGTCTATGTTGTGGGGTGGTGAACACTTAGTGTAAATGATATTTGCTTTTTAAAGGAATGGCTGTGACCTCTAGAGAATTGTCTTTCCCTTTGCACCCCACCAGCAAGTAGAAGTGCTTGCAGGACATGGAGCAGATATTTTAGAGCTGATGTGGGAGAGTGTGTGATGGGGATGCAAGAGAGACCAGAGAGCTGGCCCTCAGCTTCTCACACTTGGACTCTTACATGAGAGAAAGTAATGGCTATTTACTTTAAGCCATAGCCGTCACTGGATCTTATGACTTTCATAAACACAAAATTACCACCAAAGGAACAAAATAGACAATACCCTAGAAATTAAAAGTCTCTACTGAAATTGTGCCTTTGAGGGCATACATAAACTCTCAGTAAGATTTGATTCCATGGAAATGATGGCAAATTAATCAAAATGCCAACAAAGCCATAGTGATCTTCACTGTGGAAAGAGAAGGGGGCAACGGAAAGGTGTGGTGGGCAGGAAGCATAGGGTCTGCCCACAAGTGGAGCTGGTGGTCAAAGCCATCCAGTTCCCATCATGCACAAGTATGGTTTCAGCACAGCATAGTATTCTCCAACCCAAGAATTAATAATCAAGATTCCAGACACTTCAGTGAAATCTCTCGAATTTTAAGTGCTGACAATTATGACACACTGCTAGCTGGAAATTCAGTATCAGTGTTCTTTTCTCACTAAGATGCATATTTTCAAGTATCTCTGAATTAATGGTGGCACTGAGATAGTTTCTGCCCTAGGTCCATAATAAAATCACTGGTTAGGACTTTGAAGAAAACTTCATACAATTGAGCTGCTATAATGGGAAAACATGCATTTTGATATTTACTTTTTTGTTTGCTTTTCCCTTACTGTAACACTGTTGACATTCTGGAAAAAAATTGAGTATAACAACCATAAATTAAAGACTGACGATAGTGTACAATGGCACAATGAATATGTTGGTAGAAATAGCATTTCTGATATGTATCAATATACCCAAGGATACATTCTCCTGAAAGAAAATGAGTAAGAAAAAAAATATGCCTTTCACGTCTGGATAGCAATGTATAACAATACCAGTAATGTAAGTGACTTCCCTCTTCCTGCAGCCTGACCAAAACTGTATAGTATAAAACTTTTACTCTTCAACTGTATGGACAGAAACGTTTCATCATTTTATTTTACATCACTTTTATGGGAAGTTGTGAAAAATTTTATGTTTAATAACCACAGAACTTTTTCATGTTTTCTGTCTGCTTTTATAGTTGAGTTAGTTTGTCATTTTTCACAGGTTTGCAATGATTCTTTAGACAGCAAGAATTCACTCAGTAACTGTATTACTTGTAAATATGTCATCTCAGTTTTGGCTTCCTTTTTTCTATAATGATTTTACTTTGCAAAAATGTTTTGTTTTCAAATAATTATTAGTGTTTATGGCACTCAAGTTTTATTTAGTCTTCTCTACTTCCCTACTTCATGATTATAAAGCAAAATGTCCATATAACTTTATCTAATTTTATTGATAATTATGGTTTAATTTTTAACGTTTGAGTCTTTGACCATCTGAAATTTACTTAATGTGAGAGGTTAAAAAAAGGAATGAAATCATTTTTTCAATTGGGAATGGCTTACCATATATCTCCACTCCAATTCAGGAATATTCTATATTTTTATCACTGTTAGTTTAAGGCTGTGATTCACTTTCTAAAATACTGCAAAATGTGGGTATTATTTCTGGATGGTATAATGTTATATTCTTTATTCATTCACTCCAGATGATTTTAATTACTACAGCTATAATGTCTAATAGGACTATTTGTCCATCCTTAGTCTTTGGGGGTAGAACATCCATTATTCTTGCATGGTAACATTTCTACATTAATTTTAGAGTTAGCCTGTTAGTTTTTAAAATTCTGTTGACTTTTTCATTAACCTCTAATTCCATGATACTTCTTTGTTTTGAGTTTTTCTTTTCCAAAAGCAGGTTTACGCGTTTGTATTCAGACATTTTGTCCTTTAGTTTTGCAAGTTCTTTTCAAAATTCACTGCATATATTTTAAAGTTGGTTTTTACATCTTCCTTCTCCCTCTAAGAAAGACTTTTTCTCTTCCTTTTGTTTCTGTGCTGTCTTCATTCCTCCCTCTTCTCAAAAGCCCTTTCTTTATTTTCTCACCTATCTTTCTTTCCTTTTTCCTGTCGTTTCTTCCTCATACCCTTTCTTTCTTTGTGTTCAACCAATTGCAAATGGAAGCTTTTCCTCTTGTGTACTCTTTAAAGGATTAGCTTTTTTAAAAAAGGAAAGTTACTTATTTGTAAAATTTGGAGCATATATTTTAAATTTAAACATTAGAGTTGAGCATTTCATCTATTATGGTGAGTGGCACTATAGTGTTTTGTTGTTGTTGCTGTTGTTGTTGTTGTTATTGTTGGTTTGCTTTGCTTGTTTTGTTTTTAACATACTGCCTGCCTGACATCAAACCACAAGTAGTGATCCAGTCCACTAGAAAACTCACAACAAGCTCTGCCTCCCTGGGTCATAAACTGACTTTTCCAGAATGACAGGCTAAAATAAAAAGTGCATCCGTACCCTTGCCAAAGAACACTACAAGGTTGAAGAGGGGCCCATCTTCTCAAATGCATAAACAGCAATGAAAGGGCACAGGATTACAAAGAATCGTGGAATCATAACACCTTAAGGAGAAACCAATAAAGTTTCCATAATGGACTCCAAAGAAATAGAGATCTATAAAATAACAAAGAGTTTGGAATAACAGTCATAAATAAGTTCAGGTAGAAAATTAAATGAACTTTGACAAACAATGCACAAAAAGCAAGATTTTCAAAGAAAAATAATAAAAAAGAATCAGATAAAAATCTAGAGATAAAGAATGTTACTACTGAACTGAATAGTTTAGCAGAAAGCTTCAACTACCTAGTTGACCAGGAAAAACAAAGAATTAATAGGCTGGAAGGCAGAACCATCCAGAGAAGTAAAACAAAACAAAAAGACAAAAGAATTGCAAAAAGTATAAATAATACACATGAAAATTACAGGGCACCATCAAAAGATCAAATGTTTCCATAATAGGACTTGCAGAAGGAAAAGAAAGAGAAAAAGGACCAGAAAGCGTACTTGGAGGAAAAACAGCTGAAAATGTCTCTCATGTGGGGATAGATCCCTATACCCACCCATATATAAGAAACAGAAAAATATTCATACAAACTCAACTCAAAATGTACACCAAAACATATAATAATTAAGCTACCAAAATTAAAGACAGAGGAAAGAACTGTTAAAGCAATAAAAGGTAGGAAGTGCATCACACATAAAAGAATTCCAATACAACTCTTGGCATATTAGCATTTCTTTGAGCCAGAAGAGCAGGGCATGATACAGCCAATATGCTGAAAGTAAAAATGTTAAACAAGAATATTATTGTTCGTCCAGCAAAGCTGTATTTCAGAAATGAATACCCAGAATACATAAGGAACCTAAACAATTCAATAGAAAAAACAAAACAATATCCAATTAAAACTGAGCAAAAGACTTGAGTAGACATTTCTCAAAAGAATACACATGAACAGCCAACAGGTACATGAAAAAATACTCAATATCATTAGCCATCAGGGACATGAAAATCAAAACAACAATAATATATCACTGTACCTCAATTAAAATGACTATTATCAAAAAGACAAAATTATTGTCACAGATATGGAGAAAGGAAAATTCTTGTTGGTGGAAATGTAAATGAATACAGTCATTATGAATTCATTTTTTATTGCTTTATCAAAATATCCAAGGCTGGTTAACATAGAAAGAAAAGAGGTTTAATTAGCTCACTGTGACTGTTAATCTTTATAGGCAATTGTACTAAGAAATGCATAGCAGATTAGTAAAATACATTTCTGACTGTGTTTGCATAGGTTGTGAAGGTTTGGCCTCGGGGTCTACATCTGGTCTCTAGCCTCTTCCTCTCTGGCACTGTTTCCTTGCTCTGCTTCCCACCTGTCGTGAACTAAATAGCTTTACTCTGCCTTCTCCTTCCACCATGATATTTCTCCTGGGAGCCCACTGACCATATACCAAATCTGAAATTGCAAGCTAAATTAAACCTTTTTGCTTTTTAAGTTGTGGGTGTTGGATCCTAGCAACAAGAAAACTAATACACTCACCATTTTGGATGTTCAAGAGCATGGTGTTTACATGTGCTTGGTAGTGTCACATGCTGGGCAGCGTCATGGATTGAGCACAGATGAGAAGGAGAGATTACATCACAGAACAGGAAGTCAGAGAGCAGGGAGGGGTTGGTGTTGTTCCTTTGTTAGTTCTCTGTTGAGAACTAACCAGGCTCACTTAAAAATTATGCTGTCGCCTCGTAAAGGCTAGCACCCCAGAGACGTAGTTGCCTCATACTAAGCTCTACCTCCTAAAATACCTACCACCTCTCAGTATCACTACACTGAGGACCAAGCTTCCAACACATAAACCACTGAGGGACAAACTCAAATCATATCCAACTGCAGCATGTATTCCATACTAAAGATTAAAAACTAGAATTCCATATGATCTGTTCCATATGATCTCATCACTGGATATATATTCAAAGCAAAGGAAATCAGCATGTCAAAAAAATCTGCATTTTCATGTTTAATGCAGCACTATTCACAGTAGTCAAGACATAAAATCAATCTAAATGCCAATCAGTAGGTAAATGGATAAAGGAAATCTGGTAGATATACACAGTGGAATAGTATGTGCCGTTGTGCCATTAGAAAGAGAATTAAAGTCTGTGACAAACTGGATGAGCCTGGAAGACACCGTTAGTTGAAATAAGCCAGACTTGGAAGGACAAAAACACGTGAGTTCATTGTGAAACCTAATGCTGTTGATCTTACAGAAGTAGAGAGGAGAACAGTGGTTGTCGGAGGCCAGGAAGGACAGTGAGAAGATGAGGATAGAGATGGGTCAAAAAGCACGAAGTTAGAATAAGAAAGGAGAAATGAACTCTGATGTTCTATTGTACAGCATGGTGACTATAGTTATTATTGTATTCAACACTTTAAAAGTAGCTAGACTTCCTGGCAGGCTTGAGGTTGTGAGTTTGATCCTGGTAACATAAATTAATTAATTAATTAAAATAAAAGTAGCTAGGATAGAAGATTTTAAATGTTCTTGTCACAAAGAAATAGTAACATATATGGGGGATATGAATACTACATTACCCTGATTTGATTGTTTCTGAAACAATGTTCATGCATCTAAACATTACACTGGACCCAGTAAATATGTACAATTATTATTTGTCAGTTAAAAAAATCTTTAAAGAAAGGGATTTTTAAATAGTGAGTGGAGGGAACTAGTAAGTCTCCTCCTTTTCTTCTACCCCCTCCCCTCTTCTCAACTAGATGGTGCCATCTTTGAGGAGCTAGCCCTCTTTGGATCCTGAATCTTGGACTTTCCAATCTTCAGAACTGTGAGAAACAGTTTTGCATTGTTTATAAATCATGGGAGCTCAGATATTTTGTAATACAAACCAACCATGATGGTGAAATAATACTAGTTTTATTTTGCTGTACTTTTTTTTGATTTTTTGATCATTTTATTTTAAAGATAGTAAAATCCAACAAAGCATAACAAAACAAAGTTGATCAAAACAAAGCAGTAGAACTGGTACAGAACTTCAAAGAAAGATATTAGGAAAACAATAGTTACTACAGTGTATCTTGTTATTTTCAGAATAGTTGACCATTTCATCAGGTATAGTAAAATCAAACCAAAAACAAAGCACAATAAAACCAATAAAAACAGGATATGAAATGATGCAAAAAAAAAAGAAAAATTAATCAGAATAAAGCAATACAATGAGAACAATATGGGGCCTCGAAGACAAGACAGAGGAAAATCCCCCATATTTACCACATTGCATACTGTCATCTTCCCAAGAGAGGCTCAGACTGCAAAATCAACCAGACAATACAAGAATTTAGTTGCTTTATGTACCTTAGTTGCTATTAAGTTAACCGGTCCTCCAAAGCAGCAGTTTGCTTGGGGTGGAAGGGGAGGTCCTTGATTCCTAGTTTGCTGTACTTTTAAAACCTACCTAATTCTTGGTATTACTGCAGAAGTTGAGCTTTATATCTGTAAGTAAGCAGATAGATAAATGGATGGAACTGATAACTTAGTGACATCCCAAGAGAATGGATACAGTCTCTTGCCAGGCCTCCAATTAATTGGAAAGTAATCCTCTGTCTCTCCTTGAAGCAGTGTAGTGAATACCCTTATCCACTAGAGGGAGATCCATGAAGAGGGTCAATCAGCCAGAGTATTTACTTCTAGAGCAATTCCTTTAAAACACAATGCTCTTATTTTGAAGCTTGTAAGATCACATCACAGAAGACCAGCAACAACTTGATCAAGAGTCCGCTTGAATTATGTGATTTCTCTAAAACAGAGGTAAACTGGAAGACAAGGTGGACTTACCTAGTTTTTCATGACTTGCAAGCTCATAATGTTTTTTACAGGGCAGGGAAAAGGCATCTGTGGTGGTTAAGCTCAATTGTGTCAGTGTGATTAGCTTGGGGTATGCCTACGGGATCAGTAAAGCAGACTTCTGGGTGTATCTGGGTGGGTCATGAAGATATGTCCCTGGTCCCTTCCTCTCTGGCACTGTACCCCTGCTCGGCTACCCAGGTGCCAGATCTGAGCAGTTTTTCTCCACTGTGGTCTTCCATTGTCACTGTACAGTGTTCAAGAAGGTTCCATTTATTTTTTTCCCCCTTTGGTGCATGTTTGCAGTTCATGCAGTTTACAGTCATCTTGGGAGTGGTTACATGTGCATATTACTGCTTCTTTTTTAAAATACCATCTTCCCCTCCCCTCTCCCTCAATCCATCCTCCTCCAATTTCCCTAACCCATTTTCCATTCTTGCTGTATTATTAATTTCAGCTCATATTATACCATGTTCAGGAACCTAATAGCCTCAATTAACGTAAACATTGTATGCCAGGGAGGTCCTTAAACCTACCCTATCCATAGAAACAAATTAAATTATAGGTCCACTGGCTCCCATCATGGAGAAAGAATTTTCAGGACACACCTGTAAGAGGCATAAATGGATTATTAAGGAGACATTAAAAAGTACACACTCAAAGAAATAGAGGGCAAAACTGATGAGAGAGGGGCATTATGATCTGGATCTGGGTGTATTCATGGGGCTTGGAGGTGTCTTCAAAATGGCTGATCCAGGATGTATATTCCTATTTCCCTATGTATCCGCTAGGCTATGTTAGAATGTAAACCATTTGCATTTGTTCTAAATCGAGATGTGTGTGAAGGGAAGAGCAATTTACAGGTTGCTCTGTAATAGATGGCCTATTCACAGGTGAAAAAGGCCAATTTGCAGGTGAAAGTGAATTTCCCAGGCTTATCATATCTTAGGCAAACAGTATTTAATTGAGGCTTGAATAACCGTTTTGTCCCAAAGCTGCAGGTTTTCTTAAAAGTACAATTTTATAATTCCAATTTCCCTTGTCTCCATTCTCCGTATCTTTATTCCTTCTATCCTATCTCATTGCCATGAGGGTTAGGCCTGTGCCAGTCAGCCATGGGCTGAAATTCCTTAAAATATGAGCCAAAGTAAACCTCTCCTCCTTTAAGCTGTAGGTGGTGGAAATTGTGTCCAGTAATGGGAAAGCTAACTGGTATACCACCTTTACTGCAGGGCTCTCTCAAAGAAGAGCCATGGTTTTTAAACATTATTTGGAGGGCTACTATACACAGAAGAACTAAGAATAAAGAAAATAAGGTGAACTTTGAAATAACACATGACGAATTGCAGTAGAAAATGAAAAAGTCACCTGGGAGAAACTGTTGACTCCAAGGATGAGGACCCAGGAGTGTGGCCATAGATTGGATTTAGCAAGACTAATAGGAATCCAGGTCTGTGAAGCCACAGAGACTGGTCTTGCTTCCCACACATCCCTGGGCTGCGTGATCATTATAGACCAAAATATGCATATCTCTTTAAGAGGAGCTCCTCCCCTTTTCCAACATCTGCTCCTAGAATGTAGACTTGCTGGAGAATTTTCTCTTTAAAACTGCACAGAAGACTCAGGCAGGAGCTAGATATACAGAAGAAAGAAGACAAAGAAAAGGTATAAAAAGGGAAAAGAATGATATTGTAAAGTGCTGCAGGGAGGAGGGTCAGATTGGTAAACAAAGAAGGAACATGCTGCAGGTATATACTATATGTGGTTGAAACGAGAATGTCATATATTTCAGGAAAGGTTTTTGGTGCTGGTCTTTAGGCACCTGTGTGAATTTATTCAAAATGAAAAAGAGAAGGAGTAGAACTTTAAGATAGTGTCTGTAACAGGAAAAGGCTAGCAAATGTGCTTTTTCTTGGAAAAAAGTAGAGACTAGAGTGGCAGCTATTGGGAAGAAGTTGTTTGACAGAAATGACTTTTCTTACTTGAAAAGAAAAAAAAAACATTATTATGAATAAAAAAGGTGCTTATCCAGCATTTTGAAATATAGACATTTTGCTTATATCAGGTAAAATGAGGTACATATATATGTATGTACGCAGAGTTGGTCTTCAGTATCTGTAGGTTCCACACATGATCATCCAGTCATCCATGGATTGAAAATGTATTTAGGACTAGGTTGTATGGAATATACACAGCCTTATTTTCTTGTCACTATTTCTTAAACTATACATGATGACAACTCTTTATGTAACATTTACGTTGTAGCAGGTATTACAAGAAATCTTGAATTGATTTAAAGTAGATTTTGGAACCAACTCACCACAGATAAATGACTATATATACATACACGTATATACACTATTTGTTTTTTAGCTTATATATTACATTTATATGTACATGAGTGGTGTATATGTAATTTAGTTGTCAATCTCTTTTTTCTTTCTCTTGCACATTCTCTTTGGTGGAGAGAAAATGACAAAACACCAAAGCACAAGTGATAAATATACATACTAAATCCTTAGTCTCTTAATTTTGGAAACCTGACCAAAAACAAAATGCTTAACTTTTTGTGGAAAAAAAACTCTTTAAAAATTAGAGCCAAGTAAAATGTAGTTTTATTCCTCACAAGAGTCCTGAATTCTATAGAATGTTTTCTCAAGTGCAAATGTAAGCTTTCTTTTCTTCACCAAAAACCGATAGCAAAATAAACTTCAGCAATACCATTGCTGGGAATGTTCTCTGGGCCTTTGCACAGGCAACCATGGTGAGGAGAGTGGCCATCATTGGAGCCGGTGTCAGTGGTTTGGCCTCCATCAGGAGCTGTCTGGAAGAGGGGCTGGAGCCCACCTGTTTTGAGAGAAGCAATGACATCGGCGGACTCTGGAAATTCTCAGTGAGTAGGGCATCGTTGCCGTAGACAGGAAAATGAAGTCAGAAATAATGCACTGTTCAAGTACAGATTTCCAAACATGCTGCCATGACAGTTAGGAACCCCTGTTGGGTTTGGAATCCACAGAGTACAACACCAGAAGCAGGTTGGAAATATTCTATTAGTTAGAAATGAATTATAGAGCAAGTTGACTTTGAAAGTCTCTGTGTACAGATTTCATTCATGATAAATCATCAATAAGGGTCACTTGGGGGAAAAATCTGTGGTTTGATTTTGGTTGGGTTTATGTAACATTGTTAGATGATTTACTCATTTTTTAAATGAGGTTACTGAAGTTCTTCTTATAATTGAAACTATGATTTTAACGTTTCAGGTGGGTTTTTGGCACCTTTGTCAAGAATCGGTTAGCTATATGCTATAAATCAGTTGGGAGCTCTCGTTTCTGTTCATTGATCTGTGCATCTCTATGCCAATAGTTTGATTACCATAGCTTTCTCGTATATTTTGACATCAAGTAATGTCATGAATCTAACTTTTGTTTTGTTGTTTTTGCTCAAGATTGTTATGGCTATTTGAAGCCTTTTATGTGTCCCTAGAAATTTTGGGATTATTTGCTGTAGTTTTCTGAAGAACACTACTGGTATTTTTCCGGGTATTGCACTAAATCTGTATATCATGATAGATAGCATGATGTTATGGTTTAGACCTAAAATGTCCCCCAAAAGCCATATATGTTCAGATGTGGAGATTTGGAAAAATGTTCACATCGTGAGAGCCCTATCCTAATCAGTGGATAGATCCATTGATGAGTTCACAGCTGACTGTGCTGTTATAAGGTAGGGCCTGACAGAAAAAGGAGGTCGTTGAGGGCACATCCTGGAAGGGTGTTCAATGGCTCCTTCAGTCCCTCTCTGCTTTGCCTCCACTATGGGCTGAGCAGCTCTTCTCCACCAGGTCTTCTGCTATACTGGTTCTGCCTTGGAGTCAGTCAACCATGAACAGAACACTCTTAAACTGTGAGCCAAGATAAGCCTTTCTTCCTTTAAATTGCAGATGTTGGGTATTTTCTTGCAATAATGAAAAAGTGACCAATATATATATACTGAATAAATGCGTATTTTATTTTTTATTAGTACACGTTTGCAGTACATAATGTTTACATTCCTTGTGGAGAATTGGTGCATGGATATAACACATCTGAATTCCTTTTTCATCCCTTTTCCTTCCCTTTTCTCCCTTTCCCTCCAGCTCTTGATTTCTTCCTATTTGAGAAAGATCTATCTTTCTACTTCCTATTATCTATCTTTTGTTTTGCTCAATATTTATATTTTGGGTTTGCCATATAAAAGAAACCATGAAATACTTAAGCCTGTGTGCCTGCTTTATTTCACTTAACATTATGGTCTGAAGGTGCACCCATTTTGCTATGAATGGCTCAAGTTTATCTTTCTTTATTTGAGTAGCACCCATTAAGTGAAAATACCATATTTTCTTTATCATTCATTTGATGATGAACATATAACCTGCTTCCATGGTTTAGCTAGTATGAGTTGTGCTACTGCATGCATGAGTACGCATGTATCACCATAAGATGATGTCTTTAACTCTTTAAGGAAGATATCTAGAAGGGGAATGACCAGGTCAAGTGGAATTTTTAGTTTTTTGAGAAATCTCTATACTGATTTTCTAGTTTACATTCCCACCAACAATGTAAGAGTGTTTCTCTTTCCCCTGCAGCCTTTCCAATATTTGTTATTTCTGGGGTAAAGTGAAATCTCACTGTTTTAATTTGCATTTCACTATTGGCCAGCGATGTTGAGCTCGTCTTCATGTATTTATTGACCATTTGTATTTCTTCTGTACATTTCATTTCACTTGCCTATTTTTTATTAAGTCTTTTACTTTGGGGGTGTCTAATTTTTTGAGTTCTTTATGTAGTCTAGATATTCATCCTCTGTCTGAAGCATAGCAGATAAATCACCAGGAAACAGGACTCTGTTGGTCATTCTTTTGCTGCATGGAAGCTTTTTAATTTGCTATGACTGTACTTAGCGATTCTTGGTACCACTCCCTGTGCAAACAGGGTTTTGTTTAGAGAGTCCTTGCCTACAACTATGACTTCAAGAGTTTCGCCTATTTTATCTTCCAGCAGGTTAAATGTTTCTGCTTTGAGAAAGAAAGACATTTCACCTAGACTAGTGGCCTAGCCATACAGTACCTTTATGGTTCAAGAAAGCTAAATTAAGATTTATCTCTTAAGTATGTTCCTAATCATATTTTCTAAAATGCATTGCCTTTTAGTCACTCCAGCATCTTGCATTATGGAGACTCCGTCTGTAACAAATGCATCAGATGTGCTCTGTTGAGTATGTTGGTCATGGGCTTCTGTTCACTTCACTACATTGTGGCTGCCAACCTTGGCTGAGCATTAGCAGTGAGGAGTATTTAAAACTCCTGGGCAACTAAATCAAATTATTTCATAATGAAACCTAACTGTGATTTTTTAAAGCCTCCCTCCCCCAGTTTATTCCAGTGTGCAGCTAAAGCTGAGAATCACAATCGTGTGCCAATCTTCTCATTGCTGATCATTCTTTCTTCAATGGCTCCTTTCTTTTTTCATTATAATTTAACAGTTCCTTTAAGATTTTATCAGCATGGTTCTGTGGCTTCTCAGTGTTAGTATAACCAATTCAGATATTTTTACATTTCTAATGTATTGCCTACATAAGTGCTCCAAAGGTATGCAATGCCTATAAATTCAAGGTGTTTGGTTCAAAATAGCTACATTACTTCATATATGGTAGAAATTCCAAGATTAATTTTTTAAAGATTCCATTTAAAAATGTTCATATTTCCAAATAGTATAAATATTTGGAAACATACCTCTCATTGTTTGCTTTTATAAATTGACCACTAGATGTTCATATTCATTGGTTGAAACAATGAAATCATATAAAGTCAAAATTTAGAAAACACCTTGTCATCATATCTAATGTTTCAAGAGAATAAAGTTCTGGTTACATATTTCTCAAAGGATATAATAAAATTGTTTCCCTTAGAAAAGCAAATACGCTAATAAAGTTAAATTCTTCTCTATTATGAATTCTCTTGATAAGTTTCTGTGATTAACATCAATTATTTAAGTGAACTCATATGTGTCTTCTTACCGAATTTATTTGTGTGTAAAGGCCAACTCAAATCAGTGTAAGTACTTAGACCTGAACATGATGGACATAGTTATTTACTTGTTTTCTTTCGTTTGAACTCATTCATTCATAGGACCATGCAGAGGAGGGTAGGGCTAGTATTTACAAATCCGTCTTCACCAACTCTTCCAAAGAGATGATGTGTTTTCCTGATGTCCCATTTCCTGATGACTTCCCCAACTTTATGCCCCACAACAAGCTTCAGAAATACATCGTTGCATTTGCCAGACAAAAGGACCTTCTGAAATACATACAACTTGAGGTAAGATGTTACCATCAAACTAGCGTTAGATATGATGACATCCACACGTGCTGCTGTATTCCCCCTTTTTGCTCTTTTCAGTATCCTGTTCTTATTTGCCAATATTTTCTAACAGTCTTTCTCCTCTAATTCTAGATTTAGCAAGTGTACCTTCTTCTTAAGAATATGTGAGAAAGCTACAAAACCTGACCAGTGTTTAGACTAAAATGGCACTGAGGTAGAAATCAGTAACAAAGAAATAATTGCAAAAACAACAACAACAACAACAACAAGAAACATGAATTAGGAAATAAATAGCATACAGAGCAAAGAAGAAATTTAATTAAAAATTTAAAGCAAAACTGAACATTAATTTAAATTCTATATATCAGTACTTGTGGGAAGCAAAGAGACCTATATTTTCATCAAATTATAAATTTAAATGCTTGTGATTGAAAACAAGAAAGGTTTAAAAACAATAAGGTAAAGTTTCATAAATTTGCTAAAGCTGGATTAACCTAAAAACCAGAAAGAAGTATACAATAAAAGAAATTCATTAAAATAGAAAACAAAATTAAATATCCACCCTTTGAAAAGTTTAGGAAAACAAACAAAAGAGCTGACAGTTAAAAATATGAGCACAGCCACAAATACATTGGGAAAGAAAGGGTAGAATAGATAGATGACAGGTAGATAGATAGATAGAGATATATAAAACTTTAAAATATAGTAATATTGTAAAAATATTTACCAGATAATATTTTAATTGGTTAAATTTAAATTTTTTTCCTAAAAAATTACCAAAATTCAAGGAGAAAGGGGAAGTCTGAACAAATCTTTGATTATTTATAATTCTTTTGACTTTGGAATTAAAATTTTTCCTATGAGGAAAATAAACAATTCTATAGGTGAGTAACTCAAAATTTTCAATGAATACAGTATTTCAATATCTTATAAATTCTTTCAGAAGCTAAGAAATGAAGTAATATTTGCAAATTTATTCAATAACATTATAACCTTACTGTCAAATTCAGAAAAGATAACATGAAATTGGGAAATTACAGGTCCATTTCTCCTATTAAAATCAACTCAAAAGCCTTTCAGAAATGAGACCATCAGAGTATTAAAAATAATTAACAATCTGTATTAACAATTTGGGCCAAATTGAATTTGGCCCAAAGATGGAAGAGTATTTGATGTATTATAAATGTAAGAATGTAGTTCACTACAAAAAAACCTTCACAAGAAGAACACTCAATGTATATTGACACATCCATTAACTTTAACACCCATTTATGTTTCAAAAGAAAAAAAAAGCCTATCACCAAACTAAGAGCAGAAGGGAAGTTTCTTGACCCACCAAGAGAAACACAGTGTCTTAATTCTGCACTGTTCAATATGGTAGCCATGAGCCACCATATCACATTGAGATGTGTAAAGTACAGAGGATTTCAATGTCTTACTATGAAAAAATGTAAGATGTTTCACTAATAACTTTATTTTGATCACATGGAAACTGCTATAATAGATGGAGTGGGTTAAATTGTAATTTTTTTACTTTTGAATGAGACTACTAGGAAAATTGTATTATGTTGCTTATATTATATTGCTACTGAACAGTGTAGTACTAAATACTAGAACGTTAGATGCATTTCCTTTAAAATCCAGAAAATGGTAAGGATTCCCAATTATTAGTACTTCTTCCAATAGACTTTAATTTAAGAAATAATATAGTAAGCAAAGAAGAGAATGATAACTTGAAAGAACATCATTATTACAGATTCTATGGCTATATTTATGATAAACACAAAAGAGCCTACATTATTAGAGTAATAATACAAAAAGTTAAGCAAGGAAGCAGCCTGTAAAATCAATATATATAAATTGATTATATTTCTGAAGATAGCAACAAGGTGGAAACTATAATTCCAGAAAGTGTCTCTTATTAATAACATAAACTAACAATGCCAGAGTTATTCTGAGCAAACTATGTGCAAGGTCGTTAGGGCCTGTTTTATTATTATATTTCATAAGTAAAGACACCTTACATATAGGTATGTGCCATCTCTAATATGTATATGTTATGACATAATAAGGTTTTAAAGAAGAATTACTATCAAATAAAGATTCTTTTTCCAATATAATCAGAAGAATTATAAGATACCAACAAGTAGTTGCTTAGCTGTGAGTAAATATTTAATGATAATCTTAATTTACAAGGGTAGCATCATTATCACTGGGAAAGGTTAGAAACTTAAAATTTTGTGTCTTATATGCAACTTACAAAACCAGAATATCTGGAAATTTGGCCCAAAGGTGTGGCCTTCGACAAGCTTCCTAGGTGAAATACACACAATAAAGTTAGAGATAAAACTTATGTCCTGAATATAGAAGATGTCTTTTATTTAAGTACAGGGATGATGTCAGAAAGGGAAATATTATAGCTAGAGAGATAAGTGAGGAGGTGGTAGCTACTGCAAAAGTTATTGGTCACCAAATTACTTATATTTGTTTTACACTTTTTGTAAACTGTGATTGAATTCACTGTCACATTTCAAAGGGGTATCCCTCTTTTACTCAGAAAATGCTGGTTATGCATAAGAAACCATGAAAGAATAAAATGTGTGTGTGTGTGTGTGTGTGTGTGTGTTTGAATGTGTGTGTGTGTGTATGAATGTGTATATATGTGTGCACCATGCTATGTTTTGATTTATTCCGAGGCAATTTTCAATTTGTAACTTACTTCTACCTTACTAATGCATTAAGTATTTTCTTAAGCTACTATTTGTTAAAGATTTTTTAACACTGCTTTTGCTAAATCCAAATATGAGCATAGACAAGAAGGCTTTTTCTGTGTATTTGTCATAGACACTCGTAACCAGTATAACTAAACGTCCTGATTTCTCAATTACTGGCCAGTGGAATGTTACCACTGAAAAGGATGGTAAAAAAGAGTCGGCTATCTTTGATGCTGTAATGGTTTGTTCTGGACATCACGTGTACCCCAACATACCAAAAGAGTCCTTTCGAGGTAAGCCTGCCATGTATTTATCTAACAAGAATGAATATACTGATGACTGGTCACTCAACTCCACAGCACTGGTGACCTAGCTTCCAGCACACAAGTGTCATAATCTAACTATATCCAAACCAGGACAATCTATTTTGGAAAAAAAGAAAAAACAAATTTAAATTAAAATGTATTTTGGTTACATCTAACATATTTAAAAGTCCATATTTTGCGTTCTGTTCTTACACACAAATTGACCTCTGTTAAAGCAGTTTATTTTATTTCTTAATGGAAATCAAATTGATTCATATGTTTTCACTCAGGATTAAAGGATTTTAAGGGAAAATGCTTCCACAGCAGGGACTACAAGGAACCAGGAATATGGAAGGGGAAGCGTGTCCTGGTGATTGGCTTGGGGAACTCAGGCTGTGACATTGCTGCAGAACTCAGCCACACAGCTGAGCAGGTACAGTGTCCCATGGACTAGGGGACTAACTACCTTATTGGGACAGAAGCTCCTGTGATCATTTGATGTGGGGTGGAAGAAAGGGCAGGCTACTTGATATGAAAACTAAGTGTCAGGATGCATATAAGAGCTTGAGTGAGACCGATTTCTTCAGCCAAAGTGGCTCCCAGAACGGCCAACAGCTAAGGGATTGTATACCTACTGGCAAAACTTCCAAGAGCTAGTATGAAATCACTCAGAAGGGGTCTTTAGGAAGCATATTACAATGTCCACTGCAAATCTCACCACTTTCATGATTGATTTGGTATTTGAAGGTCATGATCAGCTCCAGAAGTGGATCTTGGGTGATGAGCCGGGTCTGGGATGATGGTTATCCTTGGGATATGGTGTTTGTCACTCGATTTCAAACCTTCTTAAAGAACAACTTACCAACAGTGGTCTCTGACTGGTGGTACGTGAAACAGATGAATGCAAGATTCAAGCATGAGAACTATGGATTGATGCCTTTAAATGGGTAATGTAGAGTTAAATACAATGTACTACCTGACTTTCACTTCACAGTCAACAAACTCTTAATGTATGTTGTAACTCCAAGGCAAATCAAAATGTTGGTGTAGTAATCAGATCTCATATATTAGAGGATAAAGAACTGCAAATATTAGGAGGGATTTCCACCCATCCTCCTTATTAGAATTGTACAGCTAGAAAGCTAATATTTAAGCAATGAGTTCCCACAGTAATGATAATAATAGTAACCATGTTTTAATCGTTTAATACCTGTCAGTTTTATCAAGTCTCGACAAAGGCTCTGATGTACATTAACTCATTTTATTCTCACAACTATAAAGAAGGCTCTATTAGTATTCCTATTTTATAGATGAGAAACTTGAGGTTCTGTGTAGTCAATAACTACCAAAGTCTCGCAGCCAACAAGTAGAAACAGCATCTAAAACCAACCCACAGAGAACCCTTCCATAATGCAACTGGTAGAGTGGAGGACTGTAGACTGGACAAAGCCAACTGAGATCTACTGATTATTATTATTATTTTTTGTGTGTGTGCCTGTGTGTGGTACTGGGGTTCAAGCTTGTAACCTTGCACCTGTCCGGCAGGCGCTTAAGCCACTGAGCCAAACTCCTGGCCCGATCTACTGATTCTTGAGCCCCTTGTTCTTAGCTACTTGCTCTGGTGCCTCACAATTTAATATCAAACTCAAGCTCAGCAAGGCAAGAGAACATTCCCTGCACTACATTCTCATTGTATACCCTTAGTGAATTCCTCTGAACTTCAACCACGAGTCTTGCATATCTGATTTTCTCCTCATTTTCTCCTTTAACTTCTCAACCTTAACACATGGTATGAAATGACTTTGATAAGAGGTGAAAAACTCAAAGCTTTTCCACCAAAGTGAATTCACTAATTTGGGAATATAAATTAAGCATTTGCTATATATCAGGCTCAGTGTTAAGCTTTATGGATACAGCAATAAATAAGAAACCAGTATAAATCCCACCCTCCTGGAACCTACTTTCTAAGTACAATATTGGGAAACAAATATTAAAAATAGCAGAAGAGCATATGGTGATGTCTGCTATTGAGAAGAAAGTAAAGGAGGTAAGGGCGATGGCAAGTGCCATCAGAGTAATTTTCAAGAGTCCTCAGAGTGGTTCTCGGGAATAAGACTCCTAAGCAAAGACCTGAAGGAGAAAACAGGAAACGAGCCATGAGGACATTTAAGGACAGTAGTCCACTGGACACAGCCAGGGGATCACTTTTCTTTTTCTTTTTATTTCTGTCTTTTTTTTCTTTTCTTTTCTTTTTGGGACAGGTTCTCACTATGCAGTTCAGGTTGGCCTTGAGCTCACTTTGTAGCCCAGATTGGTCTCAAACTTACAATGATCCTCCTGCCTCAGCCTCCCGAGTGCTGGGATTACAGGCATGCACCACCACACTCGGCAAGGGGATCACTTTTTTGAGAGCATGGCTGGCATGATCAGCAGCAGGGATGAGCTTCTCCTCCTGGAGAATAAAGAGAAAGAGGAGAACACCAGAAGACCAACCAGAGATATGACAATAGCCAGATGAAGTATGAGGAGTCTGGTTTTTCCTCAGAAAGTGACAGGAAGCAACCAGCATCTGAGCCTACTAGTGACAAGTTCTACTAGTGACACTGGACACTTAAGCTCTCCTGATTATCATCCAGTGTAGGGAAGTGGACCACCAGCAGAAGTAAAGGACTAGTTAAGAAGCTGTTGTTAAAAAAATAAATCTCAGGTGACAGAGGATAGCAACTCAGACTAGGACTATTAGCAGTGACGGTCAGCAGTGGGCAGATTCTGAATCCAGCCTAAATAGGAGTTTTTGTGAGCCTGGATAAAGGATGTGAGAGTAAACAGGGGCTCACAGCTATCTTCATATCTTTTGTTCTGATCAAGAATGGAGTTGGCATTTACTGAGATATAGACACTGTGAGAAGAGGAGAGTTTAGTTCTAAACACATCAAAATTGGAATGCCTATTAGATGTTCACGTAGAAAAAATATTGAGTGGCAGTGGGACCTACAAAATTGAAAAAAAGGTTAAATTTGATGAGATCTTATAAAGAATGAATGTAGATGGAGAAGGCAAATAGTTGAGGGCTGAGCCCTTGGGCATACCATGGTTTAGAAGTAAGATGGAGATGCAAAACCAGCAGTGGATACTGAGAAAGAATAGCCAGGTAGGTAAAAAGGAGACTGAAAAAGTGGCAACCTTCAAGCAAGATGAAGGTAGTACTTTGAAGGGCAGGAGACCAACAACTGTGTGAGGGCCTCCTAGTTGTTGCATCCAGCTGCAGCTCTAGATGTTGGGGTTTGGGGAATGGTGAGTGGATGGGAAAATAAGGAAAAGAGCCAAAAGCTGAGGTCAGACAGAGCCCTCTCTCTGGATGGGATGAAAGGAACTGCTCAACCAATGCAGAGCGTTTGTTTATACATTTAACCAGATAATGTCACGTGACACCGCTTTGCCTAGCAACTTATTGCTTGTATTGCTTCGGGGTTTGTGTTCTCTGGGCTGGAGCAGCTTGTTCACGTGGCTCACCCCAGGGGCTCTTTGTTCTCTGGATGGTCTTGCTGCCCCACACGTGTGATCAATCTCTGGCTTCAGCTACTTCCAACCTAGTAAGCCGACTAAAATGATAAGCGAGAGAGGAATGTTTAATCCAGCAGCATGATTCAGATGGCACTGACAAGGGCAATTTCAGGGCAGTGATTGGAATGAAAAGATCAATGGTAGTGGGTTTTAAATAAATGGCAAGTAATGCATGCAGTTAATTACACAATTTCTCCAACCAGGATTCTAACCAATCTTACTATCTGGCTCTGTTTCCACCCCAGTAGACTCTACCTGTGGTTTTCTTTCACAGCTACATAATATGCATAATAACTTAATAACATAATAAAACTTTTCCTTCAACAGTACTCAAATTCAATACTAAGTTCACATTGATATAGATACATTAGAGAATGAAACATAGTCAGAAGCTCTCCTTTCAGATTTCCAGTGGCCAAAGTTGCAAACTGGCCTCCACCTTCTTCTGGCTTCATTTAAATTTCTGTGTGCTCCCTCCCTCACCTGACTTGTGCTATCGTCTGCCTGGCACTCCAAACTCATCCCACTGTGGGAGTCTATCTGCTATGGCTTTCCCACCTCTCAGTCTCTTCATCTTATTTGATTTTCTTTATGTTACAGTGACCAGTTTGGAGTATACTGTAATAAAAATAGCGGCTAATATTTTAGCACCCAATGTCCCGAGGTGTATAGAAATGTTATTGCTATTCCAAATGAGAAAAATAAGGCATAGTTGATTTAAGAAACCCCAATTTTATCAAGGTTCACAAGTCATAAGTAGCAAATAAAAAAGTTCTAGTGCCAGCTACTATTACTTTAGTATTTTTCCTGATACAGACTTTTCTAGGGTAAAGGATGTAAGTATTTATTTTGAGATTTATGGAGATTTCTTTATGGAAGAAAAGGGAAAGACTAGAGAAACTAGCAAAAGACCTGCAAAGATCAAGTTCTTCACAATATTGTTTTGATTTAGTTTTGTTATTCAATTATATTGATAGCACACCATGGTTCAGGAAAAAAAAATCTTAGGTAATTAATTGTTTCCTTCCTTATCAACTTATATATGAACTAATAAAACAAAGAAGGAATTTACTGTCCTGTTGGCTGTGTCCATTGCCCATACAGAACCCTGAGGAAAGAGCCTGTGTTCAATGATGAGCTCCCAGCTCGCATCCTGTGTGGCACCGTGTCCATCAAGCCTAATGTGAAGAAGTTCACAGAGACCGCAGCCATTTTTGAGGATGGGACCGCGTTTGAGGCCATTGACTGTGTCATCTTTGCAACAGGATATAGCTATGCCTACCCCTTCCTTGAGGAATCCATCATCAAAGGCAGAAACAATGAGACCACCTTGTTTAAAGGCATCTTCCCTCCTCACCTAGAGAAGTCAACCTTTGCTGTGATTGGCCTTGTCCAATCTCTGGGGGCTGCCATCCCCACAACTGACCTCCAGGCCCGCTGGGCAGCACAAGTAATAAAAGGTGGGTAGACAAAGAAGTTCACTGATGGATGCCATTGTGAATACCTTTGAGACTTGGTGAGAATAATAATGCTAATTATAAGGATCCCATCTGATTTTTATACTCTGTAAGTCTATATTCTTGGGTGCTATGTTTTATGAGCAATTTAAAATGCATCACTTTGGATTATTCTATACAATAGTAAGATATTATTAAGGGAGTTTTTTCACTATATTTCTTTAGAGCTTATAATTACCTAAGACCATTTGTTAGACTTAGAATTCTTGGTCTTCCAGAGTTCTTGGAATTAAGTGTATGACGATGTTATAAAATTGTGGTATCAAAACTCAGTAGAATCATATTGCTTGAAAGGTTAATAAAAGATATTTCCATGCCACTATCCAATCAACTTCAGATATTTGCGGTCACGGATAATATGATTTCTGAGATGTAGTGCCTTTTCTACTACTATCTTCTTCCTTACCATGGTAAGTTAAGAACAAGCAATGGATGATTAGAAGTGCGAAATGCTAGGTGTGGTAGACGATCAGTTCCTAAGAGGTACTGGTAGAAGTACTAGCTTCCTATATTTTAAAAAGAAAAAGGACACAAGAACTAGAATGGGGTCAGGCAAGAAAGAGAGCCAACATCCTCCAGCAATGGACAATAGGGTCAGACTCACAGGAAAACGTGAGTGCAATGTGCACTTCTGAACACAGTTAGACCATAAGACCAAATAGAGTCACAACTAAGGAAAAAAAATAGAGATGCTGGAGTTTATTATACAAATTTTAATTGAAGCTATAGTTTCAAAACTTATGGATGAGGGTGTTTTAGCAGGCTTGCTTCCTTTGGAAGTCATACTTAAGGCTTCCAGTTCTACTCTGACTTGATGAGGCTTAAAAATGTTTTTTATATGGGAATTTAGAACCTGAAACTCCACATTCAGGGCCATCTCTCACCACGAGGCTGCCTTCCACATCAGATTAGTCCTGGAATCTCCCTGAGTCTTCTTTACTTCTTCCCAGACAAAAGTGTGTTGCTGACTCAGATGGTGATGTCGCTGCAGAGAGCCGCAGCCAGAGGTGACGGCTTGAGATTCCACTCAGAGCTCCACTCAGGGCTCGGGTCCAGAGAGATTGGAATTAAAGAAGTGTAGCACAGTCACTGTCTGTGAAAATAAGAAAAATAACTTGGGCTCTGAAAAAAAGGAAACTAGGCAATTGATAGGGAATTGATATACAAAGCAAAGGCTCAGGCTCAGGGGAAATAAGATGCAAGTAAAGCAAACAATCTTGTTTTGGAGAACCAGAGAACTCAGACAGAAGGGTCTAATTGCAAGCAACCCAATGATCATAGCTGAACATGTTCTTTTTATTCCCAGTCTTTTCTCTTGCTCAAGGATAGCACAGGGTCCAAGGCTCAGAACTATGCCATATTTACAAAACCTGTTCAGTGACCCTCCCTGTAAGGATTGCAGGAATGGAGAATTAAGTAAGCATTGTAGGGTTTAATCAATCATATTTACACTAGATCTTCTAATCTCATTCAAAATGGTTCTAAGATCGTCAGAAAATTCATCCTGAATTTGACATACTTTTGAGTACAAAAACATTTTGGTCTGTGATTTGAGAGCTCTGTAAACCCATGCGAACCTGAAATGCTAGGAATGATCTCAAAGCAGATTTGTCTCTTTAACGCTGTGACTAGTGAGCAGTCTGTATTTTCAGTCATATTCCATAACTGTAGGAACTCTAGAGATGTGGGGGTTCACTAAATTCTTTGTCTCATCTGCTGGAAATTCTCTTTTCTAGCGAAGGAGAATTATTTCCTCTGAAGTTTTTTCTTCCTTAAAATTAAAAAATATTTTTACCAATTCATCTCTACATGGCTGTAATCTATTAGATAACTTCTTACGAATGTGATGGAGAAATTAGAGTATAACCTTGAAAACTGATATTAAACATCATATAATCAATTTAGGAGCAAAATTTTGAAGCTATTTAGGCAATGATTTTTAATTTTTGAGACACATACCAGTTCAGAGAAGACGAGTTTGACCACTAATCATGACATGCTGACTTGACTGGGTTAGTAAAATATTTCTGAGTATGTCTGGGTTAGTCAGGGAGGTAAGATGTTGGGTACTATATGTGTCCTTGGCATTGCACTTTGTAGAGTCTCTGCTCTGCTTCTCAGGACTGTTGTGAACAATGCTTCTTTGCCACACCTTTCTGCCATGATATTCCTGCCTTGGAGTCAGCTAGCCACATACTGAATTCCTTGAAACCATGAGCCAAAATAAATCTCTCTTCCTTTAAATTGTGTCTATTAGGTATTGTCTTAGTGATAGGAAAACTGACTAATACAACAAGAAATGAGTTTTTCTGGGTCTTGAAATAATGCCCATTCATTTCCCCAAGATTTTGTTTGGCTGAACAGTGACCAAACTTTTTAAGTACTAATGTGTTTCATAAATCATTAAGAATTAAAAGTGGCAGGCCACTACTGTGCTAGATTCTTTTAACTGTTACCATGTCTTTCCTCTTTTTAAGGAACTTGTATTTTGCCTTCTGTGAAAGACATGATGGATGATATTGATGGGAAAATGGGGAAAAATAAAAAATGGTAAGAGTATCCAGTGCAGTGGTCTAATATTTGCATAGAAAAAATCAGAATTTGTGAATACTTGGAATTGTTTTTGTCTTAAATGATTCTTAGTGAGGTCATTAGAATGACAGCTATGAGCTGCATTCATTCATTCAAGAAATATAAGCAAAGATGTAGTTTGCACCTGACATTACAGTTAACTGTAAGATGCTGAGAAAATAGTAGAACTAAGGTTCTGTATTATACAGTCGACTTTATCTTCCTGTGTCTCATGCAGTACATCAGAAATCAAAATATATGATGAATATTTAAAGACATGTTATATATCTTCGTAGGTATAAAGATGCATGCTCATGCATTTTCAGCATCAGAGTTTCTAAATAAGATCAATATGATGTTCTTTGAAAAAGCTACAGAGTTCAGGAAACATAAGGAATATTTTCCTTACTAACCCCCAAATTGACACTGATCCCCACTGATAAAAAAATAGGCAGCAGTTTCCCTCCTTTTACTACACAAAGTTTGTTTATCCACTGTGCTGCTTCCTCCCCATCTTTAGGTTTGGCATGAGTGAGACCCTACAGACAGATTACATTGTTTATATGGATGAAATCGCCTCCTTCATTGGTGCAAAGCCCAACATCCTGTGGCTGTTTCTCACAGATCCCGTGTTGGCTGTGGAAGTTTTCTTTGGCCCTTGCAGCCCGTATCAGTTTAGACTAGTGGGCCCAGGTAAGTGGTCAGGAGCCAGAAATGCCATCCTGACCCAGTGGGACCGGACATTGAAACCTACAAGCACACGAATTGTTGGGGATCTTCAGAAGCCTTACATATTCTTCCATTTGTTCAAGCTCCTTACTATTTCTATTCTGTTTATTGCTGTTTTCCTCATGTTGATCTAATCATCATTCCATAATTTCCAGAAACTCCTATTATCAATGTCCTAATAATTACCTTTGAATGTAAAATTCATGATTTTCATTATTCATTTCTGCGTGTTACTCTCATTAAAATAATCATATACATTCATACCTGTGTTACTTTTTTCTTGTTGCTGAGACAAAATATCCAACACCCAATGTTAAAGGAGGAAAGGTTTTATTTAGCACATAGTTTGTGGAGGTTTCAGTCCATAATCATTTGGCTCCAAGGTAGGGTGGAATGGCAGAGGGCAATAGTTCATGGCAGCAGAAAATGTCAAAAGCAACAAGAGCAAAAATGGGGGAACAAGCCTCTTTTCTTCCCTTATATTGTATGCAGGTTACCAGTCCTAGAGCAGGTATAGCACTCACAACACCAATCCCAGCACTAAACAATGAACCAGTCACAAACTAGATACAGGTGCCTCCAAAAAGGTCTGTCCCCCCTTGACTGCATGATGCTTTGTGGGGGCATCTAGCCATAAACCCTAACATTCCACCCTGGCTCCTCAAAGACTCATGCAAATCCCTTTATGCAAAAGGCATTTAGTCCATCTCCTAGAGTTGCCAAAGTCCTAACTGATGCAGCATTGCTGAAAAGTCCAAGTCCCAAGTCTCCTCTGAGATTTAAGGCAAACTCTTAGCTGCAAACCCCTGTACAAATGAAAAGAAAGTTAAACACTTCCAACATCAATGTCACAAGATAGACATTTCCATTCCAAATGTTACAAATAAAGGGATACAAAGGAATGGTACCAAAGCAAGTCCAAAATCCAGCAGGGCAAACATTCAGTCTTGGAGTTCCATACACAGCATCCCAGGAAATGTGTAGCAAGTTGTGAGCCCCAAGGTCTTGGGTGGCTTCACCCCTATGGCACTTCCAGTGGTAGTAGCTCCCAGGGCTTCTCTCTTAAGCCTGCTTTGCTCTTCCCTCCAACTTTCTTTAGATAATCCACATTCCTGGCTTTTGCAAACCTCTGGAGTCTCCATGGCAACTTTGGCTTCACATTCACAGCTTCACACATTGCCCATTCAGGGGCACACTGCCTGGCCTTCCAGGCATTTTGAAATTTGGGTGGAAGCCTTCATAACCCCATAACTCGTAGATTCTGTGTATGCCTAAAACCAGTACTACATGGACAGTGTCAAGGTCTGCTGTCAGCTGGAGCAGTAGCCAGGCTTTTCTCTCTCTTGGCCATAGGGGTCAAGTGCCTGGATCACTGAGCAATCTGAATCCAATTCTGTATAGAGATCACTTTCCTGTTCTCACTGCAGTCCAGGAAGTTTAAATTTGTAATCCCATGGAAATGTTACTGCAATTCTAGCAAGTTAATTCCAATCTACCACTTCCAGTGCAATCCATGGTGAAAATAAAGACACTTAGACATATTCATAATTATAGGGGGTCATAGGGTTCCAGCCAGGACAAAAGTTTATTGTGACAAAAGCCCTGACTCAGGGCATAACCCAGATTTTATCAATTCATGAAGAAGTTGGTAGCTAAAGGATGAGTGACTGTGACAATGGCAGAAATTATATGAGTATTGTGAGCTAGGTTAGCTAGGAGGCCAGAAAGCACTTCTGCAATGTGCAGAGAGAAGGATATACAGAAAGTCCAATCTGCATAACACAAGTGAGGTAGCATTAAATGTTTTGGAGATGGTGCTTCAGTTTCTGATGTGCAAACTTTTTCATCCTGGGAAGTCATAGCCTCTTATCTCAAGGCTCAAACCCAACTGACAGCCCTGGAGTGGTGATTCTACCATCCTGCCTGGCTCAACCATGTTTAGGGAGACGCTGAAGCAGGGAGACAATGACTGTCATCTAGCTTCAAAGATTAGGCATCAGCATCTCAGCTAGCCCCAATTACATTGCTTAGAGCCAATTGAAGGGGAAAAGAATTAGCTTAGCCATCTATGTACATATCAATACATGGAGATAGGGCTAGGTTTAGCCCAAGTGGAGGTAATTGCTTTTTATTCAGGGAGAGTAGTCCGCATGGTCCTCCACAATTCTAGGATTGGAATTGGCCACCACCATTCTGGAACATGGCGCTCTATAGTTTTATTCTCAAAACAAATTCTCACTTTTGCAATTTTGAGGCTGCAAAGGGTCAAGACTTGCTGTTTCCTGTGATGCCCTCAGGCCATCTTCTATTTTCCTGTTCCTTCTCACCAGTCAAGATCTCCTCTGCTATATCTTTGCAATCCACAGCTTTAACGTAGTTTTCTTTCTGATCAATCTCACATCTGAAATCATTCTGTACTAGTGGCCAATTGATTTTTGATAAATCATTAAGCATTAGCATATAGAAGGAACGAACGCAAGAGCACACAACAGAGAAAGGACAATTTCCTCAGTAAATGGTGTTTGGAAAACTATCCACATCGTGAAGAGTGAAATTAGAGATTATCTTACACTGTATACAAAAATCAACATAAAGTGAGTTAAAGGTTTAACATAAGACCTGAAACTATAAAGCTATTAGAAGAAAATAGTGAAAATGCTCCACAACATTGGTCTATGACCCTGAAAGCACAGGCAATTAAAGTAAAAGTAAATGATTGGCACAATACCAAGTTTAGAAACTATTAAGCAAAATAATCAATAAAATGAAGAGACAACTCACAGAATGAAAGAAAAAATTGTGAACCACACATCTGATAAAGGGTTAATATTCAAAATACATTAGGAACTCAGTAATTCAATAACAAGAAAACAAACAATCCCACTAAAATACAGAGAAAGAACCCAAAGAGATATTTCTCCATAGGAGACATATAAATGGTCAATATGTACATGGAAAAATTCTCATCATCAATAATCATTCAGGAAACACAAATTAAAATCCCTATATATTGCCTCACACTTGCTACAATTTTTTTCTTTTTACCAATGAAATGAAAAATAATTGTTGGAGAACACATGATAAAAAATGTTATACAATTTTGGGAGGAATATAAAATAGTGCAGCCATTATGGAAAACAGCTTGGAAGTTTCTTAAAATATTGAAAGTAAACCAAGAAATCCCACTTCTGGGTACCTATCCAACTGGATTGAAATCAACATGTCAAAAGGGATACTTGCACTCCTGTACTTACTGCAATATTTACTATATTAAGATTCAGAAACAGACCAAAGTCTCCACTGATGGATGAGTGAAAAAAGAATATGTAGTAAAAATACATGATGAAATATATTCCTTCTTTAAAAACGATGAAATCCTCTATCTGTAACAACATGGATGAGCACATTTTGTTAATTGAAATAAACTAGGCATAGGAAGACAACAAATGGTTCCACTCATATGTGGAAACTAACAGAGTTGAACTCATAGAAGCAGAAAGTACAGTGAAGGTTACGAGAGTCTGGGAGTGAGAGATTGTGGTGGATTAACTAATGAGTGCCTTGTAACACCCAGCTGAACTGAATCAGCATGGATCTGGGGTGGAAGGCCCACCTGAGGATTGTTGCCAACAGCATAAAAAGCAGAACTGGAAGGGAAGATGGTGCACTGTTGATCATCCTGGAAAAGCTTTTCACACCGACTTTCTTCATATGAACTCAGTCGTTATCGTTGGAGGAGCTCAGGCCCTTGTGGTTGCTGAGGATGGCTGCAGTTCACTTTGGATGAACTTTGGTCCTTACCTTGAGCATCACTTCCTGGCTCCAGCGCAGATCCCTCAGCCTGCTGTCACAGATCCTTCATCCTGCTTCCTTAGACTGTCTAGCTTCCACCACTGACCTTTGGGCCTTTCCAGTGTGGAACCTTGATACAGAGTAGCATGAGACATTTTTGTGGGCTCTGGGCCTCCAGTTGGACACATGGAGGACATTGCCATGGGCTCCAGGTCTTCAGAAGGACTCCTGCAGGACATTGCCATAGGATCTAGACCCTCAGCTGGATTCTTTGAGTCTCTAGTGTGTGGAGAGATCTCCTGCACTCTTTTGTATTTGATTCTTTGGGCGAATACTATAAAATAACCTTATAAAGTATGTGTTCTGTATTAAATCTTTTCCCTTGCAAACCTTGACTACAACAAAGATGGAGGTAGAATGGGCATGAAAAAAAAAGGGTACAAAGTTTCAGCAAGACAGGAGGAAAAGGTTTTGGAATCTATTGCACAGCAGGGTGACTAGAGTCTATAAGATGCAGTATATATTTCAAAATAAGAGATTCAGATTTGACTGTGTCACCATAAAAATGATATGTAAGAGAGGTGATGGATATGTTGATTAACATGATTTAATCATGACACATTTTATACACATATCAAAACATTACAATTTTACCCCCAAAATGTATATAAGTATGATTCATCTATCATAAATTAAATAAATAACAATACAGAGACACGACTCTTAGAGTGGAGAGAGGAACAAGCAGGTATCAGGCTGCAAGAAATCAGAGGACAGGGCCAAAGTGAGGCAGCAAACCAGCTCGATGAGGCCTGCTGGGGTTGCAGAGGTCAGCAGGGGGCTGGCCGGAGCAGTTGTTATGACCACAGTCTGGAGGCCCTGCTGTCATGAAGCCAGGAGACTCAGCAGAAAAGCATCTGCTCAAACACCACTAGTTAAAAAGGGAACATTCTTGTCACTGGCCTTTCACATATGGGTAATGATTATACCCCAAGAAGTTTTGTAAATGTATGTGGTTTTAAGCGTTTATTTTTCATCTATGTGAATAAAAATACCCAAAGTCCTTCTGCAGGGATTTTTGGATAGTTTTTAAATGCATAGTTCATTTTCCATGAATTTAACCTATTCCATAGTGCTTGTAATAACAAAATGTTGGAAACAGCCCAAATATCTATAAAAAGAAATTAGGTAATGTCCCCTCTGTCTCTCACAGCCCTGAAGTACTGCACTCTGCCCTTTAAGTGACTTTGTTTTTACTGTTGTCATTGCCAAAGACAGAAAATAACCCCTAGTGGCCAAGATTTATACTTTAAAAATGATAGTATCTTTTTAAATTCACACATTTGTGAAGCTGTTTTTGTGCCGTGAGCCCTGGGCCTTGGGACAGATGCTTTCTCTGCCCTATAGTATTTTCAGCCTTGGAGATGAAAACAGACTATGGACAAATGTGGTAGTTAAAATTGTCAATTTTACTGGCTTAGGAGTCACTTAGGGGATTAGACATCGGATGTGTCTGGAAGGGTCACGGGAGTGTCACCTTCCATGGTCAATCGTCACTTCCATGCTATCTGGTCACTGGCTCCTTTCTTGGGCACCATTTTCTTGTTCTGTTTTCTGGCCACTGTGAACTGCCATGCTTTTCCATGGACTAAAACCTTGGAAACGGAGCCAAAGGAACTCTTCCTCCTTTAAGGTGTGAATGTCTGGAATTTGGTCCCAACAGTGGCAAAGTTGACAGATGCAAGTGTGGAGTTATATTTATTCCTTTTCAGGCGACCTACACCTTCAAGTGACAAATAGTTGTTATCCCTAACTATTCCTTTCTTTCTCCTCAAATCTTCCATCTGATTGCCCATGCCCATGTGTACTTGCTATTTATTATTATGGTACTATAACCTAGACATAGTCTTGATGGGATACAAAATTGTTATCACTGACTGCTGTTTTCAGCCTCAAATCAATGTGAGAGCAATGCTTCGCTAATCAATTCTTTACTAATACGCGATTGTATCAGTTTCCCAAATATTAAGTGATAACTTATCATAAGATGAAACTGCTGAGTTAGATTCCTGTGTCAGTCAGGTACAGTCTAAGGCCTAACAGAAAACTGAAAAAAAAAGTCCAACTTTGCTCTGAGCAAGTTAAACCTTTTTTAAAAAATCTAGTCTCCGTGCTGCATAATGTATCAAATGTATCAATGTACCACACTGTGCCTTTTAAATATGTACATTTGTTATATGTCCAATTAAAAATTAATTTTTAGAAAAATTCAGCCTCCATGCTCTTAATTGCTCAAAATTTTCAGAAATATCCAGTACCTGGTAGGGTATGAGAGATTAACTGAAGTATAAAGCTTAGTTCATTCTCAAACTAGTCTTTGAAAAGTAGGTCTTATTACATCTTGACCCTTCAGAGATCAAGAAAGACCTGACACAGTTCTTTTATTTTTTAAAAAGTGTATTTTTAATAAAGAAATGTCAGAAAAATTATAAGTGTTGACATAAAATGAACAGTAATTTTAAAACAAAAGAATAAATGCAATATTGCACATAGATTCGGAAGCTAATTAAGGAATGGAATTCACAATATCCCAGAGCATCGGCAAATATATTGATTTTCTCTGCCTCCACAGCCTCTACCCCTCTCCAAACCACTGCTAGCTCTCATTCCTTTCTCTGAGAGTGTCCTACGTAGTCCCCCAGATTCCATTTTTGCATCCTAACATTCTGTTTTCTGTGTTGGTGAGAGTGATCCTTCTCAAACATAAATAAATCCTTGTCACCTCCATGCTTAAACCTTTCAAAAAATGGTTCAATTGCAAGTAGAATAAAATGCAAAGTTGTGCCATGACATTCAAGAGCCCTGTGCCTTTCAATCCCATTGTCGCCTTGCTCTCTCAAGACTGGCCTTGAGCACTAAGCTCACTCCCAACTCGGAACAGTTCATTCTCATTCATGTCTCCTCTCTCTCTCTCTCTCTCTCTCTCTCTCTCTCTCTCTCTCTCTCTCTCTCTCTCCCTCACCTTCTCCCTCTCCTTCCCCCTTTTCCTCTCCCTCTTCCTCTCTCCTTCTCTCCCTCCCCCATAGTTGTCACTTTCTTGTATTTGGATCTCAGTTTACATAGAAAAGTACCATCCTTCAGGAACATTTGCTCTACATCAGTATAACCCTTTTCTGCACTTCTTTTATTTCCTTCTTGGTACTTTCTTTCTGAATATTTTGCTTCTTGTCTCTTTCCCCCTTTCTCACTTCCAACTAGAGTATGATCATGAATTCTGCCCATATTATTCTCCACTATACCTTTATTGCATTCAATGTGTCTTGCATATAGTGGACACTTCATAAAATTTACCAAATTAATAAATAATTTTTCATAGATAAATTACATTTCATAAATACATTTTAATATCCAGTCTTATATGTTAATGTAATATTCATTTGAAGAAAACTTCTTGACATGTTTGAAGTCATTTTAATTTAAATTTATTTTTAATTAACAGGAAAATGAAAAAATTAAACATTTTATGGAATTCAACGTAATGTTTTGGTATGCAAATACATTGTGTTTTCACAAGTTAAATCTATCTCCTCAAACATTTGTCATTTTTATTCAGCAATATATTGTTTATTACATAACCTAAAATTGTAACATAATCATTGTGCAAAGTGATACATCAATTGACATTCAGATAACACAGTAAAAATTTACTTTTTGACCCCTGGATATTACAATTGTCTTTTATCAAAAATAGTATCAAAATAAATTTATTACAACAAATTATATCAATAATCAGTACTAACGTGAATTTTTGTAAGTAAATCCTTGTAATATCAATCTATTGTTCTTGAAGAGATGTTTAAAATGGGGGGGCAGGTCACCCACTCAGGAGCCCTTCTGCCTCTCTTAGACAGAAGCTTTTCTTTCTGTCAATAAATACTTCCTACTAAAAAAAAATAAAATAGGATGGGTAATAGACCAGGTTAAGTCCAATTCATACTTGATATCTGATACATTCACATTACAGAAGCAAGGAAGAGTCAAATGACAAAAAAAGACAGATTCTTGAAAGCAATCATTATATCAACTCCTTTTAATGCTAAACTATATCTTCACTCATTAAAACTTTTCCCTACAGACTTTAGCCAATGTAACTCGTAACTTTTTTTCACAGATTCTGTTACTGGTTCTGTGAATGGAGACCTGAAAATAAAGGGCTTTCTATCCTGGAAACATAAGTAGATCAGGATAGTTTCCCATGTGTGATTGTCAAAGGATTAGCTGTAATACTATTCCTCCCACGGAAATGTATGTCCTCCTGTTTGTTGTGTAACTGTGTGGGTATAAAGATTTCGATTCCATCTGTTTAAAGCCTATGGCACAGGTATGTGGGAAGCCCAAGGCAGATCCTGACATGGGGAAAAACTATGGTGGCAATAAAGTTTGTTTTGAAGTTACCAACCTCTCCTTTCTGCTTTTATACATCTTACAATATTGTCCCTGTCCCTCAAATATCCAGTGCCTTTTGTTCCTTTAGCTTTCACACCAATCAATAAAGGATCAGTAATTCACTCCCACTAAGAATGATTGGTAACAACTGAAAATGTCACTTTCCCTGGAAGAAGTACACTTCAACATCTCGTTTAGGTGACTGGTATTATAATTCTTAATATATGGGAAGGTGATGCTTCAACTGCAGGATAGTGTGGAAAGAAATGAAGTCTATAATCAAGCAGCCCATAGGCGTAAGTAACTTACTTGCTTGTTCCAGGGCTAGCACTATATAGAGCCATTGATAAAACTTACAGAGTCCAAGTTTTTGAACTTATAGCTGATATTTAAAAGGAAGGCGAATTCTTTAATTCTTCATTTCTGGGTTGTAGCAACTAGGAGGCCAATATAATAAGTTTATAGGTCATAGCAATAATCCAAGTCTTACAGATAGTTTCAGAAAAACATGGCTTTTAGATGGTCCACAAATTTGAACAACATTCTAGCTAGACCCAGACTGCCTGAAGGAAAGATCTAGCCCCTAACAGGAGAAAAGGAAATACTTCTGAGAATCAAACTTGATACCAAAGAACCAGAGGCCCCAGCAATTTGCATGGGGATCAGAACAGGACTCAAGGTTTGATTTAAAAGAAAAAGAAAAAAAAAAAAAAAAAAAAAAAAAAGGTACAAGTCAGTTTCCAGAGAGTGAATGTGTTCTCTAACAACAGAATCCTCCATGAAACACAGAAAGGTATGGAAGGGCTTTAGTATGCCAAAACATGCAAGGATTTTACTAGAAAAGAACCTATGCAAGTTAATAGGGAAGGAGCTGGAAAAGAAAGGGAAAGCTATCAGAGGTACCCAAATGAAAGAGAGAATGGGGGGAGAGTTGGATAGAAACATCCTAGACTATTAAACAACCTAAGAAAGATGATTTGGCAAGGCTACAGAGGAGTTCACAATCGAAAGCTAGAAATCAAAGCTGAGGCCACCAGGAATACCAAGACTCCAAATCACAGATTTTGGTACATCGTTTTTTCCCAATCCCCTTCACTCTCTTCAACTTCTCTTTCCCTCCTAATTTACAAAGCTTTATTTCCATTTTATCCTTCTTTTCTTATTTTATTTCTTTTGCCTTTCTTCATTTCCCATTTCCCTAGTTTCCCTTTCCTTATGAATACTTCTTCCCATTTCACAATGTGTGTTATACATTTTGGTTCTTATTTACATTTTTAGTTTCTCACACCAGAGAGGCCATGTGATATTTACACATGTGCATCTGACTTATTTCACTTAAGGGTATGGTCTCAAGGTGTACCCATATAGTTACAAATGTCTCGATTTTATCCTTCTTTATGGTTCAGTAGTACTCCACTGTATAAAAAAACTACAGTTTTTGAGTGCATATTATGTGTCAAACTCTACTGGAAAAGTGGGGGATAGAAATTATTCCTACTCTAGAGGATTATATTCTAAATTTTTCTTTCTGTTTTTTTCAAACAGGGTCTTGCTGTGTAGTTCAGACTGGCCTTGAACTCATTGTGTAGTCCAGGCTGGACTGGACTTGATCTTCCTGCCTCAGCCTCCTGAGTTAGGGGAAGAGGGTTATATGTTATTGTAGAAAAAGTAAAAAAAAATTATAGCAGAAAATATGTTCATATCATAGAATAATTTTTACAAAGCAGAGAAAATAGTGTGAAAAATTATTTAGATCCAGCAGTCATGTCTTAAACTGACTTTCACTGGCCAGGTAGATTTCAGTTTCCCAGTCTCAGTCTATGTCACACTCAGATTTATCTTTCTGAAGTGAGACTCAGAGTACATTGCTCCTCTTCAGAATCCTCTGCTGGTTCTTCCTCCACCTCGATCACATTCAAAGTGCCTCCTAATATGGCCCAACCTAGTTTTCTAGTCTTCCTTACAGCTGGGTTCCAGACAAATTACATGAGTTACAACTTCTCTCTGAATAAGTCCACCTTCACATATAGGCTGAGGACTATCTCCTTGCCTAGAATCCAGGCATCTTTCAGACCTATCTTAAACCTACATTATTTCTGCTTGGGTCAGCCTTTGCTCTTGTTCCCCTGAAGCATGCTGAGCCCTAACTCTGATCATGAATCTACTGCCAACAGAGGCTGGATTGGGATAGACTGGAGGAGACTAGCTACTGGAGACTTGGCCTTGCCCTCAACCTCCTAAAATGACTTACGGTGAAGGTTTAAATAAAAAAGAGACAAGTACTATGGTTTTGAGGAACCTAGAAAGGTCAGAACTCTCTAGGATTAAAGATCACACGTTTTCTGGATTGACATACTAATTGAATTTTCCAAACAAAGGAAGGGGATACTGAGGCAATACAGAAACTGAGCAGATCAAAGACTTCTCTGAGCAGTAAATTCTGCCAATTAAGAGAACTGTCTTATCTCTAGGTTGACATTTACAGCAGGATAAAATGGCTACAGCTGCAGTATTTATGGAATAAACGGAAGTCAGAGTCAGGTGTCTTCAGCTGTGGTGTCATCTTGACTCCAGAGCACTGTGAATATGAGCTTTTCCAACATGGCCAGAGGTCCCTTTGTGATCAGCAATTTAACCCTTACATAGTCTGGTCCTCAACAATTAGCCATGGTTTTGTAAAGCAATTTCCCTGGACGAGGTTACTGCAGCATCTTTCAACATTTTCAGACCTCAGATGGTGGGCTGCTTCCACCGGCAAGCGGAACTCCAAATGATTCAAAACCTCAAGATGCTCAGATTCACTGAAAGACTTGATGAGGCTGGATATTCCACTTACGCTGCAATTCCGAAATCAGCAAAATAGAATTTGTTCTGATTTTCAGAAAAGTTGGTCCTGAAGTTGCAAGAAATAACAGATTGTTTTAGGTCACCACAATAGCACACTGGCTCTCTGACATGACTGAAGACCTGAGTCTAAAGATCTGAGTGTGTCATTTCTTTCTCAAGTGCTTCAGTACACTAGAAGTTGCCATCATTCCCCTTGACCTTGTGGGCTATCACTGTTGTCATACAGGTGGTAATGCATCAGTCATACAGGTAAATGCTTCAATATGTGTTCCTTCACGATCAAATGCAGGTGCAAATGTGGTTAATTGTGACAACAACACTTATATGGGCTCCTGCATCCTAGTTCACAATTTTCAAGGAGCTCAGGATTGCATTCAAGTTCAAGGACATGACCAAATCAATCCTCAGTTTTGATTTTCTATTTCCTTGACTATTGCTTGCATCAACTTCTGTATTGGTCAGGTTCTGTCAGGAAAGCAAAACTTCAACAGTTATTTTCACACAAAAATATGATATTAAAATGTGCTAATGGGTTACGGGGTGAATCTAAAAGGTATAAATAAAATAATGTCACTGAAATAATAACTGAAGAAGCTACCACCATTAGGCCTAAAGAGACAAAAGGAACTGGCTAGAATTATTAAAATTTAGAAGGTTACAGGGAAGTTACAGAGATGGTCTCCAACTTCTGAGCAGGGCACAGGCTGGCAGGTGCTGGTGTCTCTAATGCAGTATAAATACACAGGTTCTAAAACAGAACAGCTGTAAACTGGAACCAGCTCCAGCTCCAGCAAGGCTGCCAGGGTGAAGACATTTCAGGGCAGCAATGCTACCAGTAATGGCAAGCAACGAGGAAGGTGCAAGTCCCTTCTTTTCCAGCCTTTGAGACTCCTCCAAATGAGCCAGGTGGAAGAGAAGAATGAGGTTTGCAGCCTGGCACCAAAAGCAGAATATAAAAGAACAAATTTGAAATTGAGAGAAAATAACTTGCTCAGCAAGCAGTCCTTAAACCCGTTTTGAATGCTACATCCTCTGGGAAGGCTTTCTTAATTTATCCCCCACATAGATGTGTTCTCTTTTGCTTTGCATTCCTTTTGGTATGACTCATATTTTTCCCTGTACTATACTGATGGCTATACTTGTCCTAATATTTCTTCTCTCTTTCCTCCTCCTTCTGTTCTTCTTCTTCCTCTTCCTCCTCCTTCTCCTTCTCCTCCATATACAGACACATACATGTTAGTGGGTCAGTGAAAGATGGAACAATGCTTCATTGTTCTCTATGTGTCATGTGGTTTAACAACTGGATGCTTAATTCATTTACTACTGAGTCCCAAATGCCTACAACTAAGACTACAGGGTGTGTGTGTATGTGTGTAAAATAACTAAAACACTTAGTGAATGAATTTAATGAATTGCATGTCAGTCTAGGAAAGTTAAACCTGAATAACACTAGGAGGTTTTGAATATGGAAATCCCTTGGTTAAACAGTATGTCACCAAAAGAAACAAAAGAAAGTATCTTCATGTTAGAGTAATTAAACCAATTTCAACTCAGAAAACTCATCAGCATCTAATTCACTTTCCTCATTCTTCGCTCCCTTGTCAAGAAGGTGTATGCTAAAATTTCACAGATGGAAGTCAGCCCAAACCCTGAAACCAGTCTCTCACAAAAACAAACATAGAGATTATGTTTTGCAACCCAAACTAGTAAAAAAAAATGTATTTGGCAAAGACTTTCCCTGAAGAGATAAACATAGTATATTATACGCAAAAGAAGAGTGCTCCAAGCATTTCTGTGGAAAAAGACAAAATATTTCAAACCCTTTGATAACAGAGAGCCTAAAATACCCAGGCAGAATAATTTAATCATTGTTCTATATTATTTATAAGAAAGTACTTAGCAGACATCAGCCAGATGGCAGAATAGGAGTTTCCAGTGCTGATTCCCTTCCAGTATCAATTTCAGTAAATATCCACATGTGAAAATACCTCTACAGAAGTACTTACAGATGAGAAATTATAGCAACTGGTAGAGCACAGAAACGAAAATATATGCGCTGAATAAGTCACACTTTATTCGTATCTCCTTTTCCTCAAATCCAAGGAGTACAACACAGAAAGCAATATCCTCCAAACAAACTTAACCGTGGACCCCAGCATCAGGTCTGGTAGTAAACTCCAATTTCAGGACTTCACCCACAGACCCAGGCTTCAGACTCACCCCAGCATGAAGTCAGCCCTTGGGACCCTAGGTCCCAGGGTAACCCACACAGACAAAGTTGTCCAGGATGGCACCTGCAAGCCCAGGTTCCAGGCCACTCCAGCACATTAGGCCCCAAAGACCAGGCTCTAAGACTTCTCCCTGGATCCCAAACACAAGGCCTGCCCCTGGATCCAGGTACCATACTTGCCCCTCCCTGGACACAGAACCAGACCTATCTTCATGGACTAAGGCAGTCATCAGTCTTGCCCTAGCAACAGGGTAGCCCTTGTGGACTTTGGCTTAAGTCCTGCCTGTGTCCATCACTATGGACACAGGCTTTTGCCCTGTCCCTTCAGACAGAGGCATTAGGCCCAACTTGGTGGACCTTGAGGCTAGTGTCTGTGGATACAGACTCCAGGCCCACTTGCACAGAAGCAGCTTTAGGCCTGCCCCAGTGAACCCAGGTACAAGGCCTTTCCCCATGATACAAGTGGCAAGATGCTTTCTGTGGACCCAGGAACCAGCCCTGCCTGCCTGCTACCAGGCATAAGGCCGGTCCACCTGAGGACTGCAGCCTCAGAACTGCTATAGACCCCACATGTCAGTCTGCCATGAAGCTCTGCACAAATTGACTATGAAGAGCTTTCCTTACCAATGCCAGTCTTCAAGGACTGGAAAAGACACCTTCTTTTTAAAGCATAAAGTCACAAACACAAGGCCATAAAATTATGAGTACTCTGAACACATGACGCCTGTCATGAAACAAAGTAAGACACTAGTAGTTAAATGTAAGGAAATGGAAATCTGCCAGGTGTGGTGGTGCATGCCTGTAATCCCAAGCATTCAGGAGGCTGAGGCAGGCAGTTTGCCAAGAGTTCAAGGCAAACCTGGGCTACACAATGAGTTCAAGGTCAGCCTGAACTATGCAATGAGACCCTGTCAAAAAAAAAAAAAAAAAAAAAAAAAAAAAAAAAAAAAAAAAAAAAAAAAAAAAAAAAAAAAAAAAAAAAAAAAAAAAAAAAAAAAAAAAAAAAAAAAAAAAAAAAAAAGGAAATCTACAAATGCCCTTGTAAAGAATTCAAAATAATTTTCTTGAAGAAGTTCAGTGAGCTAAAATAGGACATAAACAGACAACTAACTGATCCCAAAGAAATAAAACTCAAGCAAAATTAGAAGTTCAACAAAGGGATAGAAACTGTACAGCATAACCACATAAAAAATTGTAGAGTTGAAAAATACAATGACACCGCTGAAAATTTCATAGAGAACTTCAACAAGATAATTGATTGAAAATGAAGAAGAGAATTAGTGAGGTCCAAGGTATATCAATTTCTATTACACAGTCAGAGAAACAAAAAGAAAAATGAATGAAAAAGACTAAAAGCCTGTGGAAGTGACAGGACGCCATACAGCAAACTAATGTACGCATTATGAGAGTCTCACGAGGATTAGAGAGCTAGAAGGAAGTAGAAAGGTTTCATAAAGAAATAATGACAGAAAATACACCAAGCCAGAAGAAGGAAACAAACACCCAGATCCATGAAGCTCAAAGCACCACGTGTTATAATCAAACTCTAAACGTCAAAGAGAATTTTAAAAGCAGCAAGAAAAAAAAATGACTCAATAGAGGGATCCTAAAAGATTACAAGAAGAGTTCTCAGTGGAAATTTTGTAAGCCCGACCAAAGGAGAAAAAAAAAAAAAAAAGAATGATATGCCTAAAGTCCTAGACAATACAATTAAATCTGTGCATGCTGGCAAGTCTTCTAGAAGGGAGTGGAGTTTGTTCAGGGTGTTGGGCATGCACAGAACCCAGACAAACAGGAAGTCACAAAGCTCCCACCCACAATTTCAAGATCTGTGGTAGAAAAAAGCAGGATGCCTTGCAGGGAGACGAGAAGCGGTGTGGCTGTGTGGAAAGCACTACCAAACATTCTGGCCAATACGGTGTGTGCAGAGAAACGGTGGGTCTGGGAAAGGGGGAGACAGCGTGAGGCCCGTGGAAGTTACTGTCTGTCCCCAGGAAGGAGCACAATACAATGGCTGACTTAGGAAAACAAATTTCCTGAGGCCATTGGAGAATCCAGCTTCAGAAGGACAGACCCAAAGACACAGAAAAAGAAGGACACTTAATACAGAGAGAAAAAGAAGTTCAAAAATAAAAATTGAGCTAGAGTTCATTTGGCAGGGCAGAGGTGGCACCAAGAAGACAGAGCAGAAGACAAGGAAAAAGGATTCTACCGTTGTATCCATTACCTTCCTGATTGAACAGCTTCTCCTTGCTTGGCCAGAGCCACCTGTTCACTAACTTGAGGGATCACTAAAAGGTAGTAAGTCATAATTTACTGGAAACGTCCAAGAAAGAAAAAGCTACATTTTCCCCTGCCTCCTCCTTCTGTCCCTGGAATAAGAGAGAACAGACTGGACCTGACTCCAGGCCAAGGAGTATCTTGGTAGCAAGAATGGGTCTATTGGGAGATGTGGTGGAATGAAGCCCAGGAATCTAAAAATCACAATAAATCAAGACTCACTTCCTCTTCTTTTTTCTCACTTACTATTGAGGCCATTCTTATTCTTCCCCAAGATGAACTTAGGTGTTTTTTCCTGGTATTGCACTGAATCATACTTCCATTATCACATTTATTACATCTGTCTATGATACTGCATGTTTCCGGATGGAAATATTGTGCCTCCTTATCCCTGGACCTATAAGAAACTGGCAAAATGTTTGACACATAGTAGGTAGTCACTAAAGTACAAAGGATGAAAGAAAGGAGGCAGACAGACAGGAGAGACAAATAATGAGCAGAAAGTACAGAGAGAGAAACAGGAGAGAACCAGAGACCGGATTCAGTGACTTCACATTGTGTCCTTTGGATTCACCAATTCTACAAGCTCATCATCCACACATAGCAAGCCCAGGCCCCAGATGAGGTCCCCCTAAGTTTCTAGAAACTTAAGCTATTGGTACAACAAAGCCTTTCCTTGTAATCCAGGTGCATGGCCTTTGTTCATATATTCTGTAGTTTCAAGAATAAAATGATTTATTGTTCAATTCTCTTAATACTCCAAGGGTTTCACCTTACAGCTCAGGTGACCATATAAGTCACTGTTTTGTTTCTTGGAACCAAACCAGGGACCTTATTCATGCTTTCCCCCATCTCTATCTTATTTTGCAATCCCCCTTGCCCTTTCCTATTTTCTTATTCCTACTATACTCAATCTTTCTCTTTCAGGTTTTACTAGGGCTCTACTCCCATGAAAAATACAAAGCAAAAGGAATTTCTACTTTAAGAATAACAACTTCTCCCCCTTTCTCAATTTTTGTATCAAGAGACATTGTTAAAAGCCATTTTCTTCCATATTCGGAGATCTGCTGGTTTTCTAGGGATGGGAAAGTGCATGATTAAGAGGTAAGATCCCTGATAGGTAGACATTCAATTATTTCATACAAAAGTTTGATTTCTCTTGATGACCCTTTTATTTGTTAGTTCAGAAATACTGAAGAAATAATTTCAAATCATGGGCATCATTGTTTCATCTGTAACTGAGAGTACTGGACTGACTACCTTCAAGCTCCTTCTTGCCATAACACTCACTGACTGCTATTTTATCTTTTTATAGCAAAAGTGGTACAAATAAAGAAGATAAAGTGTTGACACCCACCTATGTCTTCTTGTGTTAAGGTGAGGATTCAGATATACAGACCTTGGCTGGTAATTTCTACTGAAAATCCCTAAGTGTTGAAGGACATTTTTCTGAAGAAGTTCTTTCCAGAGGTTCCCATAGGTGATGATGGGCAAGAAAGTGGTGATCATAGGAGCTGGTGGCAGTGGCTTGGCCACCACCCAGTGCTGTCTGGAGGAGGGGTTGGAGTCCACCTGCTCTGAGAAGGGCGATGATGTTGGAGGCTTGTGGAATTTCTCGGTGAGTGGCACATCTCCAAACCAGTAAAGGTAGAGATAAGGGCTCTAGTATAAATCGAATCTGTCCAGTTCAAAGCCAAAAGCCAGTTCACAAAAGTTCCAGATCTTACCTGTCACATTGCTAATAACTGACCACTCAAAAACTACTTTATGCCAACAGATCTTGTCCTGAAAATGATACTTCCAGCTCCTCATGCATCACCATCAGCATGGCAGAGTCTGGGTCTCCAGGCTGTAAAGGTTGCTGATGTCAGCAATTGGCTAAAATCATACCACCGCTCTCCCATGTGATTAAAAAGAATCTATTATTTATTGTTCTTAAATCACAAGAATAGAGTAGAAAAAAGATAAATAAACAAACCTGGAGTGAAGTCAGAAGTTTTTCTAGATTAACTCTTAGATTGTCTAGGCAGATACATTTTAGGAAAGTTGCTTTTTTACTTTCTGGATCTGAAACACTCATTTGTCAAATGCAGAGGCTAGAAAGTAGGTTATGTTTAATGTGCTTTGCAGTTCTAATGGGATATGATTCCATAATTGATTTATTTCTATTGGGCAGATACAAATTATTGCACATTGTGATAGGGTGTATCATTATTGGATAGTCTATCACTTCTAAATCCAGAGAAGAAATTGAGGGTCTGTGTCATTTGTTCTCATTGTTATAGAAATAATTCAACTAGGTAATATTTAATATAAATACAGTTTTTATATTTGAAGATTCAGCTTTGGAGAAACTTATAGACTTTTTGTCCTGGATTTGTTAGTCATTGTGATTGGACTTATATTATTTGTAATTTGCCCTAAAGGCATTAGTCCCACATCATACATCTTGAAACCATTTTCTTTTGTCTTGGTCTCAGTTATTCCAATATGAGAGTCCATCTAATACAGTATGGCAGTGAGCAATTAGGATACATTTGTACTCATCTCAAAAGTTTTTTTTTTTAATTTTTGGCCTTGTTAAAACAACAGTATTACATAAGGTCATTAGTCAATATTTTTCATTAGGGACTCAAGAGCTAATTTTTCCCAAGAATTTCATTTCCTTTATTTATATCTGATCATGAAAATGTGGCTACTTCAGACTAACTCTGCCAGCTCATAGGTAACAACTAAATGCTGCATAAGAACTTGTTCTGGCAGAATTTTGTGCAAGCAACCAGGATGACCATTATGCAACACACTCATACTACATAAATGACTTTCACTCCATTTGATGAAACAAAGCTTAAGTCCACAGTGCCTTGATAGCAAATGGGCAAAAACTCATTTGAGAGTAAACTTTTCTTAAAGTCGTAAGATCAAATACTGTGAGTTAAACTGGCATGATGCTAAGCCATACTTTGGGTTACTATGCATAGATTGTATCTTGTTTGACTACAGGTTGGTGCCCCAGATCTCACTGAGAGTATCATCCAAAATGTACACATTGCAAAATATATCTGGTACTAAAAGTTTCAAATAAAGGCTTAGAGAACTTCATAAGACAGAGCTTGGTGACTGTCTACTTAGTGGGCAAGGTCATGAGCTTTTAGAAGAAGGTGCACTACTGGAATCTTAGAGAGTCAAGGAAAACTTCCTACAGGCATAAATAGCACTTAGCTAAACCTGGAAAAATGACCTCAGACAAAAAAAGTAGAGGGTCACTATGTGATGCATTTCTAGAGAGTATCATTCCCATCCTAAACTGTGAATGCCACCCTTCATATCTATAGTTATCAGTATACCAGTATCAGTACCATAGGACCAGCATTGCATGAAAAGCACAAGAAGTCAGTGAATATGGTACATTCAGAGAGGAACCCATAAGCTAACCAACTTTACTTAAGGAAGCATTAAGATCACAAATAAGTAAGATACAAAGACAGACTGGTTTTCCACAAGAGAAAAACTATATTTTCCATAAGGTCATGCAAAAAACTAAAAAAACTACCCAAAGACCTACAGGGCATGTGAACACATTAAAATGCTCCAAACTTTCACTTCCTTCACACCCTAATCCTTCTTTTCAAAGGAAAGTTGCCTGAACAAATATACAATCAGAGAAGGATTTTTGAAAAGTGTGTTACATAAGGTTTTACCTTGCAGGCCTCTGCTTGGTAGAAAGTTTGCTGAAAGACAGAAACTTGATCATTCTGAACTTTTCACTATGCGCTAGTCCTGAGAAATAGAAAACAAATGGACTTTAAACACTAGCAGACTGAATGGGAGCAAGTTTTAAATTTCATACACTCCTGCAATATTGCTCAATAAGCAAAATATTAGTGTCATTTTGATACCAAAAGAGGAATACAACAGAACCAGGGCTATCTGGAATTTTCCCACTTGTTCGTTCATTTTATCAGCAAATTCATAATGAGTAAATGATGTGTAGGATACCATGTTAGGCAGAGCAGTACGCAAGAGATACACCAGGCAGTCAACATTTTAAAAACAGAGAAAAACTAGAATTAAAATAATTATAACAAGCTGGGATAGTGATGTCTACCTGTAACCTCAAGTACTTGGGAGGCTGAGGTAGGAGGATAACTTCAAGGCCAGTCTGGCCAATTTAACAAGAACCCATCTCAAAATTTAGAAGGAACTTGCTAAATTTTGGTGGAAGACCCTAGCATACATGAGGCCCTGAGTTCAATTTCCAGTACCATAGAAATAAAATAAAATAAAATAAAATCACTATAACAAAGGTGAATATGCAATTAGGGCAGTACAAATAACAGGAGGTTGTAAAGATGATTTGACAGTAGAAGGAAGAAAAGAAAGCATAACAAAGGAGGCAAATTTTGAACTGGAGTTTGAGGATATATGTAGATCAGCAGAAATGGGACAGATGAGAAAAGATGAACTATGTGCTATGGTTTATGTTCCTGTGGCCCTGCCAAGTCTCATGTAACCATGGCATGGACATGACTGAGTCTAGCGTTTGTGATTGGTTTGTTGTCTGGTGCTGGGATTGATGGTGTGAGTGTGGCACCCACCCGGGGGTACAGCTGACGTACAGTGTAAGGGTGGGAAGAAGGCAAGTCTTCTCTCTTGTGGTTCATGCCTTGCTGTTTTGCAGCCACCATGAATGACTGCTGCCCCTGCCATGTCATGCTGCCTTGGAGCCAACCTCCAAGAACTGTAAGAAATAAACCTTTCTTTCCCTAATTTTGGGCATCGGGTGTTTTGTCTCAGCAATGGGAGAAAAGTAACCAAGACAGAATTTGGTACCAGTGGAGTGGGGTTGTTGCTGTGACTAATCCAAGGGCCTTTGGGAATGGCTTGTGGAAGAATTTGAAGAGGTTTGGAGACATCACCTGAATGAGTGGCACTCAAACAGTTTAGGCTGTTGTGTAGGGGAGATTCTGGTCAGAGCTTAGAAGACCAGAAGGCTGATAAAAAGCCTGCCAGTGAAGACCAGGCTCTGGAGGTTTCTGCTGGGAAGGACTGCATTGGTTGTTGGGACTCCACATGATGTGTGCTATGGCTTAGCAGAAAGTTTGTCTGCATTTTACTCATGTCCAGAGACTTCGCCTGAGAATGAGATTGAGAGCAACAGACTGATTAACCTGGCAAAGGGCATTTCAAGGCAATCGAATGTTGAGGTGATAGCATGGTTATTGTTGGGGACTTTCAGCCAGATTTATGTTGCAAATCAAGAGGAAAGAGCCCAGCATGGTGATTTAAAATGTTATGAATTTGGCAAGGAAGCTGTGGACTGTAAAGATAGAGTTGAGACCTCAATTGCTGAGAAGGAACAGAGAAATAAAAAAGATGGCCTGGGGCCATCCCAGAAAGCAGCAGGTCTCTACCTTTCGCAGCCTCAAAATGGCAAAGGTGAAAGAGTGTGCTCGGAGGAGAAAGCCACAGAGCAGTGGGTGCCAGAGTGGCAACAGAAGCCACAGGAGTTTCCAAAATGGCAGCAGCTGCACCAGGTTCCAGAATGGCAGTGGCATGGAGAAGCTGTTCCTCACAATCAGGTTCAGAGTGCCCAGTGATCCAAGCACTTGACTCCTACAGCCAAGAGAGAGGAAAACCTGACTGCCACTCTAACTGGCAGTGGAACTTGGCAGCATCCACACAGCACTGGTTTTAAGTGCAAGGAAAATGCACTAGTTCTAAGGTTAAGGCAGCTTCCACCCTGACTACAGAGGGCAATATGTAAAGATGTAAGGGTGAAGTCAAGGGTGCAATGGAAAACCCAGAAGTTTGGCAAAGCCAGGAATGTGGATCGTCCAAGAAAAGCTGCAAGAATTGAGCAGAATGGGCCTAAGAGAGAAGCTATGGGAGTTAAAACCCCCTGAAAGTGTCGTGGGGGTGGAGTCACTCAAGTCCTTTGGAGCTCACAGTTTGTCACAGATTGTTTCAGGTGCTGAACCTGCAACTATAGGATTTAATGTTTGCCCTGCTGGATTTTGCACTTGCTTTGGTTCCAATGCTTTATATTCCCCTGTTTGTAGTTTTTGAGATGGTAATCTTGTGCCTTTTCAAGTTGGAAGTGTTTAACCTCATTTTCATTTGTGCAGAGGGTTACAGTTAAGAGTTTGCCATAGATCTTGGAGGAAATTTGGGACTTAGACTTTTCAGCAATGCTGAAACTGTGGCAACTCTTGGAAATCAACTAAATGTCTTTTGTATAAGCATGTACATAAGTCCTTGGGGGACCAGGGGTAGAATGTTATGGTTTATGTTCCTGTGACCCCATCATGTCTCATGTAATCATGGCACGGATGTGACTGAATCTAGCATTCGTAATTGGTTTGTTGTCTGGCATTGGGGTTGATGGTGTGAGTGCGGCACTTGCCCAGGGGTGGAGCTGACATAGTGTAAGAGCGGGAAGAAGGTGTGTCTTCCCTCTCTTGTGGTTCACACCTTTCTGTTTTGTGGCTGCCATGAATGGCTGCTGTCCCTGCTATGCCATGCTGCCTTGGAGCCAGCTTAGCATGGACTGAAACCTCCAAGAACTGTAAGAAATAAACCTTTCCTTCCCTAATTTTGGGCATCAGGTGTTTTGTCTCAGCAACAAGAGAAAAGTAACCAAGACACTATGTGAGAAAATCAAGATAAACTGCTGAAATGCATGAACAGCATTCTTGAACTAGTCTCTGACCTTGCCCCCGAGTTACTTATGGCCTAGATGAAAAGATGAGCAATACAAACAGTCACAATCCAAGACAGAGAGTGATGCATTCTCACGGTTCCTTGGAATGCCAGTTCTAGGTCTGGGTCTCAGAGCCAGAGACAGAGTCAAAGCTCAATTTCCTCCTTACTAGATCAAACCTCTATGCATATCAAAATAATGAAAACACATATTCTCTGGAGTGTTTGTTATATAATCCATTTGTTTTTCTTTTGTTTAAGAGACAGTCTTTTAGGTAAAATTCCAAGTTCTTCTCTCTTCGTGTCAAGATTGGCTGGAGACAAGGACTGAAGGAACAGAGATTCATTTAAGATGAAAATAACCCCAGGCCCAAACCGTCCTGTTTCCTAGAGTAGATGATTATATTTTTTAAGCAGCACCCAGCCCACAGCTCAGCCACCCCTGCTTCCAATGGGCAGCTGAGAAACCTCCTTCCCACCTCTCCTGCTTCTTCCCACCACCAACAGAAGGCAGCAGCTGTGTGGGGGACAGGACTCAAACTTGAACATCTGCCCACCACAGGCCTCCAGGCTTTTTCTGACCACCACAAAAATTTCGAAATGAGTCTAATATGGCCAAAATCTCTGAAGTTTATGAAAAACATAGCAGCCATGATTAAAAAAAGATTATATTTTCAACTGGAGGAGAAGCACTGCGCCCTCAGGCAGCCCCCCTCCTCCCTGGGACACAATCCTTTCAAACCTTTTCAGAACTTTCTGTCTCCTTCTTCCAGAGTTTAGCTAGGAGGGGAGAAAGGTAGATGTCTTGAGTTTGGCAGCAATATGACGTTCCACCCATTTCCTACATTGCACAAGAATTCCTTCAGGCCTTGGGGATGCAAACGCCACCAACTTGCAGCTGGATTTTCAAGGCAGCACACTATGTACACTTTTATCATGTCCTTGCAACAGGAAGAAATGTTTGTTTTCAATTTAGCTTCCACTGCTTCTTAAAAAGAATCCACTTTTCAATTACATAGTGGCTTTAAAATAAGTGCCAAAGTGGTCTAAAGTTCCTGGCTCCCTGTGTTTCTTTGGTAGAGTGAATATAAATAACTGGTGAGTTGAAGAATTCCTCAAGCTCTTAATTTTCACAACAAAGCGGTGGTTCTCAAACTGTCATTCCTGGACCATCAACATGAGCATCACCTAGAACTTGTTAAATGTGAATTCTCAGTGCCCACTTCAGATGCACTGAATCCAAAATTGTGGGGCTCAGGAATCTGTTTTAAGGAGGTGATTCTGATAAAATCAAATATGGGAAGTTACTCCATAGAGGATGCAGTCACTGGTAAAGAATATGTTGACTCCATATACCCATGATATAGAAATTCAGAGTCTCCTTTGGACTATTTTGTTATTGCTTTAACATGAGTACAGTCGTGCAGAAGGGAAAAAAAGAAAACTCTAAAAGGCTACAAAAACAGCTAATACTAGGGTAATTTGAATAAGCAAATTAACACGAAGAGATCTAGTACTAAATAAAATGCAAAGGGCTTTCTGTTCCATATCTCACTGAAAACTTAATTTTTAGTATTAAAAAGGTTTTAGGGCTGAGGATATAGCTCAGTGGCATAGCATGTGCCTGGCAAGTATAAGGTCCTGAGTTCGAGTCCCAGTACAAAATAAAAAATAAAAAGGTTTTAGTCAACCAATAATTGGATATTGTCTGAAAGGAACTCCATTCCTGGCTTTGTTTTAAAGTTGTCTTATTCTTCCTAAGACCACCCAGAAGGCAGAGCCAGCATTTACCAGTCTGCATTCACCAACTCATCCTAAGAAGTAATGTGCTTTCCAGACTTCCCCTACCCTGATGATTACCCAAACTACATGCATCACAGCCAGCTCCAGGAGAACATCAAGACATTTGCCTGAAAGAACTTTTTAAAATGCATACAGCTTGAGGTAGGGGCCTTGTAACTTGTACTATTGCTGTTAGTATGTGTATGAGCTAGAGAAGAGGTAAGAATACAGCACCCTGTTATAGAAATCAGTGCCAAACGTTTGAATACCTCACAAATCAATTGTCTGACCAGATAATGAAATATTCACTCAAAAATTTTCACCCTAGATTCAATCTCCACTAGACTCTGGAGCTTTTAAAATAATTTAGAAAATGCTGGAGTCAGCTGTCCAGTTATGGTAAACTTTTCCAACTAATCCAACTTTTTGTGGCCCATATTCAAACTTCAGTGGGTTCAATGTCAGTGAGCTGAGGTTCCAACAAAAATAGTATCTGTTAGGGATTCTGCCATTATGAAAAAAGTAGCAATTTAAATGTATAACCTCCATCTTTCACCTACTTAATTTATTAGGTTTCTCTTCATGGAGTCTGAAGGGTTATGACATGGAAGCATTGTTTCTGTAAGTGATGAAAATGTTTTACATTTGTTTGAAGCTCTTAGCTTCAATTAACTGTTATTTAAATGCAAAGTACATATATATAGTGGGGTAAACACTCAGCAAAAGTATGAGTTTGGGTTATATTATTGTACCTAGAATACTTCCAAAAGTATCATTAAAATAAAATTTTCCAATTACCATTATATTCCATTAATTTATTCATTTCATTCATTCACTCCATTTATTTATTATATTCCAAATGCCACACATTACCTCAATTAATGTTAGCAATTTCATTCAACATTAATGAAGTTCCTAATGTGCTTGCTTTGTGATATGTGCTGTTGGAAACCAAAATAAATATGCAGAGATAAGTATGTAGAGAATAAGTTGCAATATCAAATTCAAGTATCAATTTAAATCCAAAGAGAACACTTTTTAAAAATCTGGTAGACTTTACAAATAAAATAATACTATGAAAATTATGAAGCAAGAACCAACATTTGGGAAAAGGCACTTTTTCAAAGAAGATAACATTTTTTAGTTTTGCTTGGTTTGGTTTTTGCTTTTTTTTTTTTTTGGTACCGGGGATTGAACTCACAACTTCGCACCTGCTAGGCAGGTGCTTAAACCACTGAGCTAAATTCCAGGCCCTAATTTTTTGAGACAGGGTCTCACTATGCAGTTCAGGCTAGCCTTGAACTCACTTTGTAGCCCAGGCTGGTCTCGAACTCACAACACTCCTCCTGCCTCAGCCTCGGAGTGCTGGGATTTAAGGCATGTGCCACCACATCCGGCTCTAACATTTTTGAGTTTACTCGATAGTTGTTTTAGACTAGTGATTAACAGGAGTAAAATTAGAGGTAGAAAAGTGTTCCATTTGTCTGGAGTACAGTGACAAAAGCGAATTGGCTAGGAGGAAGGTGTATCTGCTAAGCTTAGATAAGGTCATACATATCAGTAAGCCAGTTTGTTCTGTGGCTTTCAATAATAGTGAGCTGTTTTGCAGCCACATAAAGGAAGCATGTCTGGGTTGGGCATGAAACAGAGTTGACCTGAGACACCCACAGTCATCAAAGTCAGCTTCACTCTTTTTACCATGAGGCCTACATCAAGCTTGGCTCATATTCCAAAACAGTTGCTAGAAGTAGAGTCAATCCATCCACTTTCTCAGCAAGAAAAAGGGGAAGGGATGTGGAGCAAAAAGATGTTCTCCCAGCTAAGTCAGCTGCTTTTCACAAGCCCTCCCAGAAAGGCCATCCAATATTGTGCACTTACATCCTAGTGGACACTCAAGTTGCACAAAAATCTGAGATGTGTGTATCCCTTGGAAGGGCGCATGATCACGTTGAACAAAATCAGGGTTGCGTGGTAAGGAAGACAGGAAAATGGGTATTGGGAAGGCAAATAGTAGTCTCTGTCCCAGAAGACCAAACAAGAAAGTGAAACAAAACTGTATGGACTTTTAATTACAGTGTTAGAAATATACAATAGATCCCAGATACAGAAAAATAATTGAAGTAACTTTGAGCAAGAGGCAAGAAGATCAATGTGGTGTTTTTGAAAGATCATTCTGACAAGTAGACGAGGGATGGTTTGTAGATAATCACAGACTAGAAGGTGGCTCCTTACAGACTCTGACAGTCATCTGTGCAAGGGAGTATAAGCATTTGAACCAAGGCAGTGCTGTGGGTCATGAAAGGAAAGAGAGAAACGGTAAGATCCTGAGATAAATGATTGTTTGGACATAAGGGAAGGTTGGAGAAAAAACAAGCAAAACAAGTTTTTGGTTTGAAGCCCAAGAGAATGGGAGATTCATGGCAACTTTCAAAGAAACAAGGAAGCTGAAGCTTCATTTCAGATGGAAATGCCCAGCAAGACTGGGCAGCAGAAGAGAGATCAGACTGGATATACGTGAGTGTTCATACTATGGAAGTTGTTCATATTTCCGAGGGAGAGTGTCTGCAGAGAGCAAACGAAGAACCGAGGACCAAACTTTGAGACATGCTCACATTTACTCGGTAGACAGAGGATGCGATCAGAGGTGTACAGCAGCAGTGGGCAAATGACATAGATTTGTGATGTAGCATCATTCACGAAATAGTTCAGGGTTATTTACCCATATCAACTAAGTGTATGTCAAGGAGTAAAGAAAATCTAGTGAATAATTTTCCTTATGAACTCTAAAGACTCACTGAAGATTTACTATGACTCCTATTTTATTATCTTTCTATACATTTCTCAATAAACAGGACAGTTCATAAAAATTTCCTCTAGAGAAATACCACAAGAAACAAAAACACCATAGAATTATGAACAGAAGAAATTTTTTTGTCTTTTTAAGACCCTGGTTTGCAGAATAGAGAAATGTCTCAGCTTCTTAGTCCCTGAACAATGAGTTGTTGTTACTGAAAAGGATGGGAAGCAGGAATCTACTATTTTTGATGCTGTAATGATTTTTTCATGACATCATGTGTACCCTAATCTGATTCTTTCCCTGGTAAATTTGAAAAACAGATAATCTGGGGATTTATATATAAACATAAAGAGTTAAAATATATCTTTCTATCATGCATAATGATTACTCTCAAGGTACCAGGGATCCTAAAAGAGAAAAAGTTTAAATCTACTACTATGCGAAATATAGTAAAGATCTTCAAGTAATACATCAGACCGACACCAGTCCTTATGACAGTAACTCAAATATTAGTCCTGAAAATACATGGAACCTCTGAGTAGAATTACATTCAAAAGAAGAAAGTCTGGCTAGCAAGAATTTAAAGAGGGGCACACTTTCATATTTATATGGAAAACTTAAGGTTCTAATTTCATCTTCATCCACGATTTGCAAGTAAGTATTAGCAATGTAGTGATTAACGTGTGCACACGTTTGTGTGTGCAGAGTAGCACACTCCATTACTAGCCAAAAATGGCAAAAATCGAATAAATTAAATACACATGAGACCTTTCTACCCCCACCCTAGTCTTCCATCCTTCCTTCCTGCCTTCCTTCCTTCCTTCCTTCCTTCCTTCCTTCCTTCAATCCTTCCTTCCCAAAAGGGACACTATCTTCTTAAGGACAGAATCTCATATCTAGGCATGATGTTTATAGTTCAAAATATATAAGAGTGGAGGTTCATAAAGAAAAGAAGCTTTGGATGTTAATACACAGTATATTTAGTGTTTACATGTGCAGAATGGGAACACCTGGGTTTAACTCCTTATTCTACTAGTTCTTTAGCATTTAAATTCTTGGTTTCACTTCATGTTTCTCTCCCTCCTTCCTCCCTCCATCCCTTCTTTCCTCCCTTCCTTCCTTCTGTTTCTACAGTACTGGAGATTGAACTCAGGATTTTGTACTTTCCCAGCCCTTTTTATTTAATTTTATTTTGAGACAGAATCTCACTAAGTTCCTCAGGCTTCCTTCAAACTTATGATCTTCTTGTCTCAATTTCTCAACTGGCTAAGATCACAGGCATGCACAAACATAACTTTCTGAATGTCCTCATTTTTTAAAAAAGGGATAGCAGGCTCTAGGGATGTTATCAAGAGTAACTTTTTGAAGCATATAAAGCATTTAGCATAGGCTCTAACCCACCTTGAGTACTTAATAATTAATGTTACTGTTATGGTTGATGCATTGTGTCAACTTGAGAAGTCTAGAAGCTTAATTAACTAGAGCCAAGCCTTTACAGCTCTAGGATGTTGTTCATTGTGTCAATTTGAGAAGGTCAAAAGTTTAACTAAGTGATGCAGCAGGAAGCCAGGGTCCTTACTTTGTAAATATCCTCAGTCTGTGCAAGAGGAGGGCATGGAGATGGTGTGAGCACTACACCCACCTGGTGTGGGAGGGCATAGCCAGTTTACAATATAAGGGAGGAAAAGAGGCTTTCTCCCCCTTCCCCCTTTTGGCACTTGTCACTTTTGCTGTCTTCTGCCACCTTGAACTCTTGTCCTTGTGCCCTGCCACCCTGCTTTGGAGCCAGCTGATTATGGATTGAAACCTCCATAAACTGTGAGCTAAATAAACCTTTCCTTCCTTAATTTTGGGTGTTGGGTATTTTGTCTCAGCAATGAGAGAAAAATAACCAAGACAATTACCTATTAATATGGTTGAAATATAAATTTCAATACTGTACCTTAAAATATGTTAATATATCAATAGTAATTATTTGGGGGTGTCTTAATGTTGAGAACCACTACAAAGATAAATGGATTTCAGTTAGGGAATTGTTTTAACTAAAAGTGATAATAGATTGAAAAAGACATAGTGAGAAACTTCATCTTCACAATCTGTGAAAATCGACTCAAACCACTCCTCATTTTCCACTTAGGATGAAAGCAATTTCAAGGCAACTACTTGCACAGCCCAGATTATAAGGGTCCAGAGGACCTCAAGGGAAAGAGGATCCTTGCAATTGGCCTGGGGGACTCAGCTTGTGACATTGCTGTTGAGCTCAGCCACCTGACTCCTCAGGTACGTGACATGGAAGATTTGGGAAAATAAGCCTAGAGTAGAGCTATGTTGCTAAGTCTTAAGCCTAGACAATGAGGATGCTGTCTGCCATGCCATATCTCCTACTATAGATGTCCTTTAAAGCAAGGAGTAACTGTGGCATTCTCTGTGAGAAACAAGGTAATATGGCCTATGCTACTAAGGAAGTACATTCTGTTGTAATCAGATATATGGGAGTGTATGTGTTTATATAAGTGAAAGTGTATATGTATATTTTTGTTTTAATTTTATGTTGATAACCTCCAAATCCAAATCTCCTAGGCAGGCACTATCTTTCCTTATTTAGCACCATTTCTTACTACCTACGTGTGAAAGATACTGTTCTTACCGCTCTCAAGTTCTGAAATATGCACACAATTATGTTTTTCCTATTGTTTATTCATTCAACAGCAAGTGTTCAGCAAATACTGGGCACTCGCTGTGTCACAGCTATGTTAAGCTGCAAGCCAAAATTAGAGTAACCCCTGACTTCAAGGAGCAGTCAGTGGGTGGAGATGGGAGTGAGAGGTACTCAACCAATCATAAAAAGGAAGTAACGAGCCTTCCAGTGGAATTTGGTGTGGCAATAGCAACACCATGGAAAGAATGCAATTTAACCTGGATATAAATTCAAGGCAGCTTTTCAGGAAGCTCCAAGCTGAGTTACACATGACCAGTAGACCCTAAAGAAACTCAACATAATTTTAGAGAAATAAGCACTCAATAAATAAATTATTAAACGGGTATAAAACAAACTTAAATTTTTTAAAACATGGAAAATTCCCTTGAGTTATCACAAAAAATAGTAAGACAGACCAGGAGCCAGTCATGTTTTGGGGCTGAGGCTGCTGCTGTGGCTAGGTTCCTGTATAGGGAAGACTGGAAAAGGAGACCCCAGAGAACAGAATTAAGTCTGAGGTATCTCCTTGGTCTAATTTCCCTTAGAGATTTATCCATGTTTTCCATACTTGGCCCACCTGCTTCTACCACCCACCGCTCCTAAGGTTCACTTCACTGACTGGCCTCTAGCAGACCTACTATACCATACTGGGGATGTGAGGAGTACCCCTGCCACAACTGAATGCAGTGAGCCTCTGGTTCTAAAAGATATGGTTTTCATTCTTTCAGCAACTACACACCAGGCCTCTGTCATAGTAAGAGGAAAGTCTTGCTTGCCTTTACCTGGTTCCAATTACAGATTTTTCATTGAGTCCCACCTCTTGGAAAGTATTCCTACCAGTTTATTGAGGGAAATTTACAGAAGCATCCAGAGAATTGTTCATTTCCTAGAGACTGATACCGAGATCTGTGCTGCCTCTCCCCACCAGGTCAGAAGCAGCACCAGAAGTAGTTCCTGGGTCCTGAGTTGGGTTTGGGATGATGGCTCTCCTTGGGATAGCATGTATGTTACCTGCTGTGCATCCTTTCTTCAGAATGTTCTTGCTTCATGTGTTTCTGACTGGGTCCAAGATGAACACATGCTTTAAGCATGAGAACAATGGCCTGATTCTTTAAATGGGTACTACAAATAATTCATATTTCATCACTGAAAAAATGTACATTACCGGTTCAAATGAATTCTTTCTCTATATCTTACCCTAGCTGTATTATTGAGGTCGATAGATTTAAAGTAAGAACTTCACAGATGACACAATGCATCTAAATATCACATAAAGGCTGGCAACCTTATTTAAAGTAATCTAGTGTGGAAAGATGTGTGAAATAATACAAAATGGGAATGACTTAGATGGATAAGTCATCCTGACACGCAAGATTCATTTTGGATAGCTACAGGCTATAGCATAGAACTTGGAAAGCTGAACAAATTCAAGCTGGTTTTTTTTTTTTAAAGAAATCTTGTCTATGTTTATGCATGAACAGGAATATCAGTAATGATGTTTTCTTTCAAGACTGTTAAGGTATTCAGTAAAATAAAGAAATACAAAAATCACTTCATAAACTATGAAACTTTATAAACACTGCTTTTACTTAGTCTCAAATTTTCTAATGTACTTCCAAAGGAGCATTTAACAAAGTAATGTTAATCAACATGTCTCAGCAAGTAGGAAATCTCGGAACAAAAGCGGTCACCTCTTATACCCTTGACGTCTTCACATTTTTGCAAGACAATCAGAAGCTTGGAACATACAAGGCAAAGGAGATTCACAGAACTGATCTGGCCTAAAGTTAGTAAGACTTATTTCTTTACTTCCCTTAGAGAAAGAGCCCAATACGCACTAATTAGGAAGGCATCATGGATAGGAGAATCATTATACCCTTAGAAAAAAAATAAGCAAGAAAAGAAAGCATTCACTAAAAATTTTACCTTGTGGTCCATTTTAACCAAGAAATTTAATTAAAGAACCTAGTTAAGGAAAAGCAAGGAGGAACTGTAAATAAGAATATCAAATACCAGGTTTAGGAGCCAATGCCTCATTCCAAAGCATTTATCCTGCCCCATCTTATAGACTGCTATAGTCACAAAGAAAAAATAATGCTGACTTTTTTACATTTAAAATTATGTTAAGGCAACCCACTCAGGACCCCTTCTGTCTCTCTCTCTCTGACAGAAGTTTTCTTTCTCTCAATAAATATATTCTGCTCTTAAAAAAATAATAATAATAAAATAAAATAAAATTATGCTAATAAACGTTCTAAACCTGAGCTGTGCAAGACTTTTTGTCTTGGCCAGGTGCGGTGGCACACGCCTCTAATTCTAGCACTTGGAAGGCTGAGGCAGAAGGATCACTGTGAGTTTGAGGCTAGCCTGGGCTACATAGTGAGTGCAAGCCCCGCCTGAACTGCATAGTGAAACCCTGTTTCAAGAAAGACCCCCCCAAGAGTTCAATCCCCGGTACCAGAAAAAAAAAGACTCCCCCCAAAATTTTTTTTGTCTTGTAAGAGTAACTACAAATTATATCTTGGTTTCACCATTTGGATAACTAACATTTAGCTTTAGAAATTCATGCATTCTAAGAACTAAACTCCCTCTCTGAAGAGGTTCCAGTTACCCTAAATTGCTCATGACATGTTTTCAGTCCTTCCTTGGTTGCAAGGAAGGGGAAGAACTGGTATGGATAAGCAGATTTTTCTGTGACCTTTTTTCCACCTTAAAAGGCAAAAAAGAGATTTCAGAGTTGCAGAGAGAAAAACAGTGTGGAAATATAGAGACAAATTCCAAAATTTATAGTTTCTTCATGTACAAGAAAATTATGTATCTTATTTACAAAAATTACATATTTTCATATATAAGATACAGAAAATTCCAGGATCTTTAAAGGGAACTTAATCACCATGAAATATGTGGTCATGAAAAAGTCTTTGCTAGAATTTTGGCAACTTAAGTACAGTATCAAGGTTATATTTTCCTTTGTGAACCCAGCTGATAGGAAAGAACCAAACATGAGAATAAAACATCCCCCCACTGCAAATCTGGTTTCCCCATATAAGACCTTAAGGTTATAATAGAGTAGTTCACATAGGGTAATCGTCCTTGCATGTGCCAAGTTCCATGCTTAGCAGTTTGTAGATAATAGTTCATTTAATTCTCAAAACAACCTTATGAGAAAGATTCTAATATTATCCCCATTGTACACACAGGGAAACAAATATAGAGATGTAACAGTAAGAGATGTAGCTCAGTTATAAACCTGACCATCTGGCTTCACAGTCTATACTTCTAATCATTTTTACATGCTTAGAATTAATTTCATTTTCATCCATGTGATGAATCTCTAAACAGCATATACATACATAAGAGAATTTTCAGATTTCTAGAGGCAAAAGAGAAAGCTCTAACAGAAAGTCTTAAGGACGGTTCACAACAGGAATTTCCACAAGAGAAGGCTTCAGTGGCCTTCATGATTGATCAAAATTGGTTTCAATGCTATGGGCTATGCAGGTATTCCTTGTAAACAAAATATTTTACAGCAATTATGTTTGTCTGCTGCTTCTCTCCCATTGATACACAGTGCCGAGAAAACAGCCCAGGCTCAGTGACGGCCTCCCATCCTGCATCCTGTGTGGCATCGTGTTCACAAAGCCCAGTGTAAAGGAGTTCACCGAGACATCCGCCAGGTTTGAAGGTGGGACCGTGTTTGAGGCTATTGACTCCATTATCTTTGCAACAGGCTGTGCTTATGTCTATCCCTTCCTCGATGACTCCCTCATCAAAAGCAAAACCAATGAAGTCACTTGTTTAAAAGCATCTTCCCCCCACTACTGAAGAAGCCAGCAATGGCAGTGATTAGCCTTGTCCAGTCCCTTGGAGTTGCCATCCCTACAGCTGACCTGCAGGTCCACTGCACTGCTAGAGTGTTTGCAAGTAGATGGGCCATTCTGTCTTTCATTTTGTCAATGAATGTCTACTATATTCTAGGCACTGTGCTAGGATCCTAAGGGAACAAGACAGAAATGCTCCTTGACTTCTCAGAGCCTAAAATGGTATATGAGGGGGATGCCACAAAAGGGGAGGTTTGGGATTTTCCAGAGAGGCAATTGGGGGAATGAGTATGTAAAGGGAAACAGCATAAGGAGAGATGTAAAAGTGAGGAGTAGCGTGAAATATATGAGGAACCAGAAAGATTGTAATGGAAAAGAGAGGCAGAAAGTGGCAAGAAATGGAGAAAAAAAACTAGAGCATGGAAGGACTTATAATGTATTTAAAGAGCTTGACCTTCTCTTAGGGAAACTGGAAGAACTTTACAAGGTTTTCTAAAACAGGAAGCCATAGGGTCCCTGCACTGTGAAAGTACACTGCAAAGGTTAGAAGGGCCACAGTGAGTGACGGGCATGCCAGAGATGGCATTGCTGTCATTCGTGTCAGAATCCCAATGTTCCTCTGCCTCTCTTGGCAATTTTCTCCCCCTGCCTTACTCCACTCTAGGCCCCATGACCTCCAAGGGTTACAAAAATTCTTATGTAAGAAAGTCAAGAAAACGAAGAATGCGTGGAAAAGGACAATGTCTCAAATATTTGATTTAATTTACTTCGATCATATTGATCATTATTGAAGTTATCCTTTTATTCAAGGGCTCAAAAAGACTCACCAATATAAATATCTTACCTAACATAATGTTTGTAAAACCATGTAAGTGATGAAGAAAATAATACAATAATGGAATCTAAAAGCATTTGTACACTTAGGTTGCTATTTCCAGTGCATCATGAAAGATAATTATTTAAATGAATCCTGTTATGACGTATCTGATAAGAATGCTTTCTTGAAAAACACTTCTAATGTCTTTTTTTCTCTTGAAAGGCACAACAGCACCCAGAGCATAAGTTTTTAAGAGAGGATTGGATACAGTTCAAAAGCCTAGAAAATTTACATGAAACAAAAGGTATTATTAATTTATTTAGCAAATATTTATTGAGCACCTACTAGCGTCAGGCTCTGTCTTAGCACTTCAGACAGTATCTAACAAAGTATGCCAAAATTCTAGCCCCCTACTTTCTAGTGGAGCCCAAAAGTAATGTTGATTATATGCTACCACCAAGCAGGGTTAAGATGTTAACAATGAATGGGAAGTGTTCGTGTACACCAAAAATCATAGTAGCTCTCTTCTGCTGTTAGAAAGCCAGATGAGTTAAAAGTTATTCCCCAGAATAATCCTTCACACGCCCAGCAAAATTTGATCAAAAATAAACAACAACAAAAAAAGTAACACTTTTTTGCTCTCTCCTTAAAAATATTCTCTAGCTGCAGACTGACATTGAAATCCCAAATTTCCTTTCATTATCTAGTTTAACTTCCATGTACCTCTGAGTAAATTGTTTTACCAACTTATTTCTTGTGGAAAGTTTTAATAAGAATATGCAGACAGGAACTATGAGGGAATTATTGAGGTACTATATGTAAGAGTGTACCAGAAATAAGTTGAGGATTAGGATCCCTAATATTACAGAAATAAGAAATTAAGTGATTTGAAGACATGAGCATCTCTGCTGTCACTGTCTGAAGGCAGGTCAGCTTTTCTACTCCTAGAGAAGGTTCTTCAACTCCTCAAATCTTTGTATTTGAAATGTTATATGAGAAGAAGTCACCAAGAGCTAAGACTGCCTGTGAGTTGGTGCCATGCGTGGGCTAACTGGGGGAGAGCCAGACACCAGCCCCTCCCGGTGTGGACTGGGAGACAAGAAGAGCCAAAGTCCACCCCCACACATGCACCCCAGTAAGTGACCAGGCTGTGACACAGGCTGTGATGATAGCTAATGAGGTAAAATACAACTTAATGCATGTAGTGTTTAGTGTTTCACTGACTTTGCAGGCCTAAAGGCAGTAGTCTGATCATCTATTCAGAGGATAGCAATATGCAATGTAGCATATATGATGACTCTACTTCTGAAGGTGGTGGCCATTGTTAATTCCCTATTATCCTGTTTCAAAATCCTGTACCATTCTCATTGTTTTGTTTGGTTGGGTTTTATTCTGTTTTATCTTGCTTGATTTTGTTGATCTGATGGCATGGGCAGCTATTTCAAAAATAACAAGATATATTATGGTAGCCGTTTTGGATTTACTATTATCTTGTTTTGAAGTCCAGCACTGCATTAATTGTTTTGCTTTAATTGGTGCTATTCAGTTTCTGTTTTGTTTGATTTTACTATGTCTCAAGGTATGGGCAGCTATTTTGAAGACATAAGAGGTATTATGGTAACCATTGTTGATTTCCTATTATCTTGTTTTTAAATCCTGTGTTACTTACACTGTCTTGTTTCGATTAGCTTTATTCTGTTTTATTTTGCTTGGTTTTATTCTCTCTGAAATGAAATTGAATTGTCATATGATTAAAGATGCCAATAAAAGCTCCTTTTAATACAAAAGTTTTAGGGATAATTTCATTCATAATTATTGAGTGAATTCCACCATGTCTCATTATTCATTATCTATTTCTTTATCTTTTTTCAGTATGTATCTCTCTCCATTTTTTTCCAGACTTGTGTACCATGACAACTGCAAATAAAATGATGGATGACATTGATGAGAAAATGGGGAAGAAACTCAAGTAAATGATTTTACTTGGTAATAAAACAGGCCTAAAACTTGCCTTTATATGTAGAAAAACATTACTATAAGCTAAAATATTGTCATTCGTCAGAGTTCACATTTTTAAATTGCTATAATCAAGCAGTATTTGACAGATGAACAGCCATTACTTTCTCCCACATAACTACAGAAGAATAGCTCTCTAATGGATGATTTTGCCTTCTAAGGAACATTTGGCAAAGTCTGCAGATATTTTGGTCATTGTAAATAGTGATAATACATTACTAGTCTCACATGAGTGGAGACTTGGATGCTGCTGACCATGCTATACTGCTGAGAACAGCCCACCAAACTGAAGAATTATGTGGTTCAAAATGTTAACAATGCTAAAGTTGAGAAATGACTCTCTAGCTTTTCCAAAAGAAACTCTTTCATCAGCCATGTCTACCAGGAAGCTAGCTAGCTGGAAATTGTGCAGTGGTGTCTAGTATTTACTGTGATAAGAAAGCTAAATGACAATTTAAATTGAGTTTATCCTGTCCTAATATTTTCTACAAAAACGGTATTCACTTCTGATTTATCCAAACATGTTTTCAGTAACACAAAGAAGATCTATAGAAAGCTATTTGAATAGCTTGACATCAAATATTTAAATATACTTTTCATGTTAATTTCCTCCATGAAAAGAAAATAGTTTTCAAATTATATAACAGAATCTGTGAAAAAAAAAGTTAGTAATGGATCACACTTGAATGAATAAATGGTCTTATGTGAAATTTTTTCTCTCTGTAGCCTCCAACATGCCATTCATTGAGGTTTGGGCCAAAATGCCAAACTGTTATTTTTCTGAGGAAGAAAATAAAATATTAACACTTCTGTTTGCAATTGTGACTCTCATTTCAATATGTTCTTCTCTTTCTCAGGTTTGGGAAGAGCCATAGTGTGCAAACAGATTACATTACATACATGGATGAGCTGGGCTCCTTCACTGGGGCCAAACCAAACATACCATGGCTCTTCCTGACAGATCCCCAGCTGGACCTGGAGGTATACTTTGGCTGTCCATACCAATTTCAACTAATGGGACCAGGGAAGTGGGATGGGGCCAGAAATGCCATTCCGACCCAATGGAATGGAACAGTGAAGCCAACCAGGACAAGAGCTGTCAGTGAAGCTTGGTGACCTCTTCACTTTTACAGTGTGCTTCAAATGCTCTCAATTCCAGTGCTCATTCTCACTGTTCTGCTCACATTTTATTCATGACAAAATCCTTGAGGGGCTCAGCTTTCAGCAAAGAAATTTAGTCGCAGAATATAACACACAAACACTCATAATCTTCACATAACTCTTTCCTTCCTTCAGATCTAAAACTGAGTCCTGGATCCTTTGAATCAAAGTATACACAAATGGAAAATATTCACTCCCCATGTTTCTGATGAGAATCTGTCCTTTAAAAGATTTTTCTATGTACTGAATTAAAGTTTGGAGATGTTTGCAGTAAGGAAAAAGGTGGAAAGTTAAAGAGGAATGAACAGACTTTCTGGCTAGATGAAGTTTAATAAAGTTTATAAAAGGTGCTTTATCTTGACAGTTATAGTGTATCAATCAGTGTGTTTTCCACAACACTGGCTTAAGTGATGACATAAATCAATACAGAGAGATAAGCTTATGCCAATATAACAACTTAGATAAAATGAATAAATTGCTTGAAGGAGGTCTGGGGTATGGCTCAGTCATACAGCAAGCCCTGGATTAAGTTCTTAGCACTCCAAAAAAATAAAACAAAACAGCAACAACAGAAAGTTTTTCAGAACTTCAGGTCAAAATGGGTCCACTAGTAAACTCCTCCCAACCCTTCAGAAAGCAACAATGTGATTTATATGCAAACTCTACCAGAAAATTAGAGATAGAATATTCCCTGGCACATTATATGAATCATCATGGCATTGAGACAAAAGCAAAACAAAAGCAGAAAAAAAAATAAAATCCAGATCAATATCCCTAATAAACAAAATTAAAAATTCTTAAATGTTAACAAATGTAATCCAAAAAGTATACAAAATGAATAAAATATCATGACCAAATAGAATTTATTTCAGGAATGTAATGCTGGTTTAACAGTCAATGTAATTCACTACATTAAGAAACTGAAAATGAAAAACCATATAATCATCTCAATAAATGCAGAAAAACACATCTCACAAAAACCAACATCCATTGGATGGAAACTTAGCAAGTAAGGACAGAAACTTTCTCAACTTCACTAAAACCTACAACATTGTACTCCATGATGAAAAACTGAATGCTTTTTTGCTAAAACCAGAAACAATGTAAAAATGTCTGCTCTCCCTTCTTCAATTCAGCATACTACTAGAGTTTCTAGCCTGTACCAATAAAGGAATCATAAGAAATAAAAGACATTCAAATTGGGATGGAAGTAGTAAAACTATTTACTATTAACATGATTGTTTATGTAGAAATTATTGTGAAGTCTATCTAAAAATTACAGCACAAATGATTGTATTTCTGTTTTCTTTCTTTTTTCTTTCTTTCTTTCTTTCTTTCTTTCTTTCTCTTTCTCTTTCTTTCTTTCCTTTCTTTCATCATGGCAGGAATTGAACCCTAGACCTTGCAATAGCCAGGCAGGTGCTTATGTCACTGAACTATATTCCCAGCTCTTGATTGCATTTCTATATGCTAATGATAAATAGAATGAAATTGAAAACTCTTAAAATAGCATTTATAATAGCATCCAAAAATGTGAAATATTCAAGGTAAACCAAATTTAAACTCAGTGAGACCTATATCCTAAAAACTGCAAAGCGCTATGAAGAGAAAAACTGAAGACACAACTAGAAAAACTAACTATATCCTGGGTTGGAAGCCTCAACATCGCTGTGGTGTCAATTCCTCCCCAAATTGATTGATAGTTTCAATGCAATTTTTATCAAACATTCAACCTGGTTGTCTGTAGAAATTAAAAACTGATTCTAAAATTTATAAGGAATATGAAGGATCTAAAATTTACAAAATAATTTTGAAGAAAAAAAGAACAATGAAGTACTAATACTACAGTATCTTATTTCAAAATTTATTATCTTATGAAGCTATACAATCAAGGCAGTATATATTGTAGTAAAGATAAACTAATAGAACAATAGAAAATAGAAAAAATACACTCCCCTGAAGTGGAGGGAAGAAAAGTGTACACCAATCTATCCAAGTTCGTTTTTAGGATATGTAAAATTTATTTTAGTAATGAAAATAGGTTTGAAGCAGAGGCAACTCCAACATATTCACACGTAGGAGTGTGCATGTGTATGCTCATGTGTACGTTGTGTTCTGTATAATATTATATTGTACAACAGGGTAAGAGACTGTAAGAACTAAAGAAATTCCAAATTTATCTCTGTGAGTGCTCTGTTTAGTCTGGAAGTTAGATATTTAGGTAACTGGGAGATATGAAAAGTAACTTAGAAATTTAGATATCTGAGAGAACAAGAAAATTATCTTGAGCAGGGGTATGTGTGCTTCTGGAACATATTTCGGGGTGAGAGTGTCCTCACCTGCTCTGACCCAGCACTAGAACAGTGATCTCCCCAGTGAAGATTCTGGAGAAAGAATGGCTAATTGCAGTGTTGGAATTTTCAAACAGAATGTTTGGGCCAATTGGAAACTTCTTTGGTAGATTACAGTTGTTGTCTTACTCAACTGAATGTGTAATACTCTATTAATTTGTATTCAACTAAATCTGATGCAAAGCTAATTACAACTTCTTGGCCATAGGTAGTAGTTGACCAAAACTGGCCCTTCCACTCATCTTTACCAACTATGCAAAATAAGAAGAGAGCAAAGGATCATCAAGCAGTAATGAAGGGCCAGGAAGCACGGTAACCCAAAGGATATTTTGTTCTTCTGATTGAAGACTCAGTCTGAATGACTACGAAATCCGATTGTGTGTATACATGGGTGTTGCGGTGTATCTATGATTAAATCTAGTATAAGGACTATACCAAGCAAAGACATTAAGAAGCCAAATCATGCCTTCCCATGAGCCAGTGGCAGCTATGCAGACTGGGAGGAGAATTAAGAATAAAACACTTTTACCAGCTCATTATCAATAATAATTACCTGTTTTCAAACAGATTAGTAGCAAATATAACGGTTAACAGAGTGCTCTGCTTTGTGACAATCCAAAAGAAATTACATTGCTAATGTTATAGTTTGCTCCCAAAATCCTACCATAAACTAACATATTTAATGAAATAATAGATATGATATTGTTGTCATAGAAATTCATTCACGTCGATTCTCTTGTCTCTGTTATGCATGTGCATTGTGTTATCTCTGAGTTTTTCCCAAACATTTCATTAATCTTTGTGGCATTTCCTGTAACTATTAACATAACCCTGCCCTACTTTACAATGAGGAAATAAGAGCTTACAGGTAGCGTGGGGATTAAAGGCAAAGCTAAGCCTCAGCATTCTTTCCAAAGATATTTGGCTATCATTTTCTCTAAACAATACACAAGGGCAACCAAAAGAACTGAGAACCAAAAGAATATACTTATGTCACCACTCATGTAACATCTCTCATTTAAGAAGTGAGTTTTACTCTTTATAGGTATGATTAAGTGCATTGAGCCTTTTTATTTACATGTGCATTTATAATATACACGCTTGTTTACAGCATAGATATAATGTATGTATATGTGTATATTTATTTTATATATACACATATGTAAACATACATAAAATGGACACAAAGTACCTAATCATACCAATGAAGAGTGTCACCTATTTAATATATGAAGAACATTACATGTGTTATATGTGTATGTGTATATGTATATACTTTTATATAATACACAATGAAAATTTGATCAACAGTACAAAGGTGATATGAAGGGAATTGGTGCCCCTAATTTGTACAATGTTCAAGAGTTAATTGTATTTCAAAATCTATATTCTACATTGAACTGCATTAGTATCACCTGTCTCAACTGTCCTCTGCTTAGAACTAACAAGGTACAGTTTCAATGACTGCCTTATCTTATAATAAAAGAAGTAGTGCAAGAAGCTCATGAACAAAGCCCAGACATAGGGGAAATATTACAAAGAATCAACCACTGGGATCTCATCTTACTAAAAAGTTTTGCACATCAAAAGAAATCACCAACAGAATGAATAAACAACCCTGCACAGAGTGGGAAAAAAATTTTAGCCAGTTGTACCTCAGGTAAAGGACTTATATTTAGAACATATGAAACACTGAAAAAACTCAGATCCCCCAAATTCAAAGACCCAATCCAAAAATGGGCAGCTGAGATGAATACATACTTCTCAGATGAAGACATACAAGTGGCAAATAAATATATGAAAAATGTTCAGCGTCATTAGTCATGCAAGAGATGCAAATTAAAACAACAGTGAGATTTCATCTCACTCCAGAAAGATTGGCTATCATCAAGAAATCAACCAATATCAAATTCTAGAGGGATTATGGGCAAAGAAACCATTCTTCATTGTTGGTGGGAGTGTGGACTGGTGCAACCACTGTGGCAATCAATGTGGAAATTCCTCAAAAAACTAGGATTAGCAGATTCATTCAACCCAGCTAACCATCTTCTGGGTATCTTCCTGGAAGAATTAGAAACATCATACCACAGCAATATATGTGCATGCATGTTCATAGCAGCACAATTTGTAACAGCTAATATCTTGGAAACAACCTAAATGCCCATCAACTGAGGAATGGATAAAAAAGATGTGGTATTTTTATGCAATGGAGGGCTACTCTGCCATAAAGAAAGATAAACTTGAGACTTTTTTATAGGTAAATGGATGCAACTAGAGACTATACTCATAAGTGAAATGAATCAGATTCACATGTGTAAGCATCATATTGTCTCCCTGGTGTGAGAAACTGAGAGAGTAAATAAGGTCCAAGATGTACAACAGATACTGTGAAATGTGTAGAAAATGTTCAAAAGGAAAAAGGAACTAGGATAGGGGAAAGGGGAAAGGATGAAAAGAAAAACGAAGAAAATATGAGATAGTTACACTATTAGTTTCTCTTAGGTCATTGAAAAGAAAAGTTTGTGCTAATATTGCTTGAAGAACTTGTTATACCCACATCTTATACTCTGAGCAAGTATTTTAAAGATAGCACACATAATGCATTAACCATTGTTATTCTGCTATTATATTGTTTTACTTTTTTCCATAAAATAAAAAAGAAGTAATAAGATATCTATATGAATATATGAAATGCCACGATGAAGTTCAATGTTCTATAAAGTATGTTATAGTTTTTTCAAAAATAAAAGAAGTCGTAAAACCAGAGCCCTGATACCTAAGTTTATTAACCTTATGCTTGTCATCTTTAGGCATTTGAAGCACTAATGCATCATACATTCTTTACTACCCTAATCTGAGTAACTCTTTTGAAGATAACTATGCAAAATAACAACCTTAGCTATGTTCCTACCACTTTGTTTTGCAAGCTTGTATTGTTATTGTTTCGGGCTCTTTATTATTGTTATTTATTAGTCTCTTTTGTTTCCTATTTTTCTTGTAATTTGTTATGTTTTGTTTTGTCTTTCCCTCTAATACAGAAAAGTCAGATGTACATGTATAGGCTTATACATGCCTAGAACTTCTCCTAAAGAGTTTACAAGAATTGGGCTGGGAGTTTGGCTCAGTGACTTAAGTGCCTGTCTGACAGGTGCAAGGTTGTGAGTTCAATCCCTGGTGCCTCAAAAAAAAAAAAAAAAAAGAGTTTACAAGAATTGATTTCATTACGTGTGATGGTATGAACAGCTACTTTGAAGACAACGAGACATTATGGTAGCCATTGCTGATTTCCTATCATCTTGTAGTGGAGTCCAATAATGCCTTTATCCTTTGTTTTGATTGTTTTTAGTCTGTTCTGTATTATTTGATTTCAATATGTGTGAAAGTGTGGACAGCTATTTTGAAGAGAACAAGAGACATTACAGTAGCCATTGTTGTACTGTCTGGTTTTGAAGGCCTGTAATGCTTTCATTCTTTTGTTTTTATCAGTTTTATACTATTGTGTTTTGTTTGAATTCATTGTGTGTGAAGATATGGACAACTATTTCAAAGAAAACAAGAGATATTATGGTAACCACTGTTGATTTCCTATTGTCTTGTTTTGAAGTGCTATGTTGCTTACATTGTTTTGTTCTGATCTGTTTTGTTTTGTTTTATTCTCTTTTAAAAAATTCTTTACTACCCCATCCTGCTAATCATCTGAGTTTTGCATATCTGGGGTTTGAATGTCTATGATAGGTCAAAGCCTAGCCTATCATAGACATTCAAACACAGATATGTTTAGGGACTAGACTGATAAGTAAAGCAGACAGATTGCATATTAAACATCGTGTTGGCAAATTAAGCATAAAGGAATTATTCTTTATTTCCACAAATAAATTTCCAGACCCTATAAAGCCAGATTTGCTAAAACAAATATTTTTAAAAGAAGCTTCATACCCTCTTACCTAATTTCTAAAGCAGGTTTTGGATAAGTCAAATAAAACTCAGTGTGGGAAATTTTCAGCCTAAAGGCTTGCAATGTAACATGTTTCTGTTCTGGAAAATTATATGTATTGTCATTTTCAAATCACTATTTTCAAAATTCAAGGAAAGTTACAGATCTCTGAATTGAAATAAAGACCCCTGGCTGATGTTTTGTTCTCCCTGCATTATCCACCTCCTCTATAATGCCTCTTTGACCTTCTGGAATTGTATAACTGATGGCCTCTGGCATTTGCCAAATGTGACCCCCGTTCATTCACAGAGGAGGACACCAGCCTTGTGAGACAGAAACAGTCCTGCAAGTGCCAGGTTTAAATACAGAAGCCACAGTTTCATGCTCAACAACTAAAAATAAAGCATCAGATTACTTAGAAACTAGAGTTTTATTTATGTAATTGAATATTGAAAAGGCACAAATGCAAACAGATGAATGAGACAATCACAGTAATTTCATTTACAACTGTGAAAGACTGGAACTATGCCAAATACCCACCACAGTGTACAATAATATACAGTAAAAGATATGAGATCGATTTATACATACCGACATGGAACACTCTGAAATATACTGCTTTGTGAAAAAAAAAGTCAATAAAACCACCTACAATATTAGGTATACACAGAAACAAATACCTGAAAACCAATTATCATTAGTAGTTTTCTCCTTAGTTTGAACTGGGACTGGGAGTGAGAAGGAGCAATAAGTGTTGGTACTTTTTTTTCTACTTATCTTTGTATTATTTAAGTTTTTAAAACAAAGATGTCTTCCATATGACTTGTGCTATTTCTTAAGAATTATTTTTGAAAAAGAAGCATCACTGAGCCTAGAAAAATGACTTCCTGGCATCTTGTAAAGCAGAGGAAACAGAAAGAATTTGTGTACAAATTTCAGCTTCCATTCCAGATTATTTTCCTTCTTTCTCCGTGGCACTACTTTGTTCTATGTGTCATATTACCACTCCCCATGTTCAGATGACAGAGGTTTTATTTTTTTTAATCAACATTACATAACAGTAGTTATTGTGTTTCTCCTGGAGAGTGCTGTGATTAATGCATTTATAGTCCCTGGAATGTACTTTACCAGAACAAATATTTGTGGACAAACCAACTGTAGGTCAATCTAAGGCTGTGAACAAAATCAACTCATAACATTCAGCCCATGCATAAATACCCAGAGGTCAGAGATTCCCAGGACCACAGAACCAGGATATATTCTCCTGTAGACAGGTAAGAACAATACAATCATCAAAGTCCCTAAGTAACTTATGTTGGTGAAATCTGGAACAAGATAACTATAGATTCTGATCATGCCCAACCATCCCTTGTCTATTTTCACCACTACTGTAAGTCTGGCAATAGCATAACTCTCCTCAAAACACTTGAAAAGCTCTCATCATGTTTTAGATAATGTCCAAGCTCAGTAGCAAACAAGGCCTCCCATGATCCAGCCCAGTGTTCCTTGTTATAACCTCTTCCATCCACTCTCTTACCATTCTGGGAATATTGACCTCCATAGGTCATAAGGTAATGATTCTCTCTTCTGTGCTCCAGTTCATGCTGCTCCGTTTGTCACAGATACCACACATCTCCACCACCCCTACCTTGGGTAACTCCTGATCTCTATTATTTGTTCTCTCGCTATAGCGTCTTTTCCTATAAACGAAAGTCCAGATTATTTATTTATTCGCAATTGGCCCACAGACCTATCCCCTCCCCATATGTACCTGTTTTCAGGGAAGAAAACAAATTTGAAAAATTAAATTTATACTGTTTTAAGTAACTAGCATCTGCTAACATAGTTAAGCATTTCTAGCCATAGGCAGAGTGGTCAGATTTTGCAAATAAGAATATAGAATACCAAGATTAGTATTATAACTGGGTATTTCCCATCTCTTCTCTAGATGCATTAAAATTATAGACCTCTGTCTAAAAACTCTTAACACATGCAGACCAGAAATAATATCTCAGGTAAAAAAAAAAAATGACAAACATAATGAAAGAAATATTGAGCATAAAGACATAGACAAAAAAAGAGGAGCACAGAAAAATGAGGGAAACTTTGAATAAACAATACAGGAAAGAACTACAATTCATGAAACAGATTCAAAGAGATATCCTGGAAATTAAAAACTCCATTGAAATCTAGCAAAACTGCTTGAATGAAACTGAAGATAGACTTTCAGACCTTGAAGACAGGATTGCAGCTAGTGATCCTGAAAAGAAAGATTTCTTAAAAATAACAAGGAACCATGAAATAAAAATTCAACAGCTGCAAGGCAACACAAAGAAAAAAAATAGGTGTCAGTGAAAAAGCAGGGGTCAACACAAATGACATAAAAAGACTATTTAGAGAAATAACAGCAGAAAATTTTCCAAGCATGGGAAAAGGACCTGACATACAGATAAGTGAGGCAAATAGAACTCCAACTATCAGTAGCCAAAATACATCTACACCCAGACACATACTAACCAAGAGCCCAGAAATTCAGTGTGATAACAGAATATGAAAAGCTGTTAGAGAAATGAAACAGATCACCTATAAAGAAAAACCCATCGGAATCATGGCAGACTTCTCAACACAAACCAGCAAGTCAAGAAAAGCTTGGAGTGAAGTGTTTCGAGTCCTGAAAGAAAACAACTTCCAACCCAGATTGATGTACCCTGCAAAACTATCTTTCCAAATTAATGGAGAAATAAGATACTTTCATGATAAAGAACAACTGAAGAAATTCATAACCTCCAAATGAGTTCTGAAATGTTCTGAAATGTTCTGAAGTAGATTTTAGAAAGACATAACAAAGATCACAATTCCAAGATGAACAACAGAGAGAAACCACCAAGTAAGACAAGCAGTTAAACAGAGGGGAAAGACAAGGAAACAACAACAGGAAAATAATATGACATGGATAAACCAATACATATCAGTTGCAACCATCATTGTAAATGGTCTCAATTTACCAATAAAGTGAAACAGTCTGGCAGAATGACAGATCTGATAATTTGCTGAATATAGGAAACATATTTAACTCAAAAAGAAATTCATAGACTGAAAATTAAAGGAGGGAAAACAATACTCCATAAGACAGGAACTCAGATAAAACAAGGGGTAGCTATTCTATTTGCAAATAAAGTGAACTTCAAGCCAAGACTGATCAAAAGAGACAAAGAAGGTCACAACACACTTGTTAAAGGAAAACTCCAGGAAGAAGAGATAACTATCATAAATATATGTGCACCAAGTACCAGCATTCTAACTAATAAAACAAATAATAATAGACATGAAAAATCAAATAAGCACTAACATAATGGTAATGGGAGACCTCAATACCCCACTGTCACAAATAGACAACTAGACAAAAAATCAACAAAGAAATATCAGTCTGAACGAAACCTGTGAACAAAATGCAGTTAGTAGATGTCTACAAAGTGTTACACCACACAATAGTAGAATACACGTTCTCAGCTGGGCATGGAACATTCTCCAAAATAGACTACATACTAGCTCATAGAACATGCTTAAGTAAATGCTAAGGAAATGAAATCATTACATGCATATTATCCAACCATAGTGCAATGAAATTGCATATCAATGGCAAAAGAAACCACAAAAACTGCATAAACATGTGGAAATCAAATAACACCAATGAGCAACCACTGGATCACAGATAAAATTAAAGAAGAAATCAGACAGTTTCGATGATTAAATGATAATGCTGATACAGCATACTGGAATCTATGGAATGTACTGAAAGCAGTTTTATAAGGGAAATTTATAGCAGTGAACTCTCACATCAGGAAAACAGAGCAAGCTCAAATAAACAATCTAATGTTGAACCTCAAACTTCTAGAAAAAGAAGAACAGTTCAAAATGAAAGCTCATATGAGGGAAGAAATTTTAAAGATTAGAGCAAAAATTAATGCAGTTGAGACTAAGAAAACAATACAAAGAATCAATGGATTGAACAGTTGGTTTTTTGAAAGACTAAATAAAATGGTTAAATCATTAGCCAACCTCATAAAAAAAACAGAAGGAAAAGACTTAAATACATGTAAGCAATGAAAAGGGTAAATCTCAATGGATCTTGCAGAAATCTAGAAAATAATCAATACCTATTTTTAAGAACGTTTATTCTAACAAGATGGAAAACAGACAAAATGAAAAGATTCCTAGTTACCTAAAATTACCAAAGTTGAATCAAGAAAATATAAAAATACTAAATAAACCAATATCAGCCAATAAAATTGAAGATGTAATTAAAAACCTACCACAAAGGAAAGCCCAGGTCCTGAAGGATTCACTGCTGAATTCTGTAAGAAATTTGGAGAAGATCTAATCCCACTACTCTTCAAACACTTTAATGAAATTGAAAGAGAAGCAACATACCCAAAGTATTACCTTCACATCAAAACCAGAAAAGAATCCAACCAAAAAATAGGACTTTAGGCCAATATCTATAATGAGCATAGATGCAAGAATCCTCAATAAGATACTGACAAACAGAATGCAACAAATTATCTAGATGATTACACACCACAACCAAGTAGGATTCATCCTACGGGTGCAGGGAGGGTTCAACACACATAAATTAATAAATGTAATGCACCATATCAACAGAGCCAAAGACAAAAATCACGTGATCATCTCAGTAAACACAGAAAAAGCATCTGACACAGTCCATCATCCATTGGTGATAAAAGCCCTACTGAAAATTTGACTAGATGGTCTTTATTTCAATCTGATAAAAGCCATCTATGATAAACCACAGCTAGCATCATACTAAATGGTCAAAAACTGAAAACTTTCACTCCAAAATCAGGAACAAGACAAGGATTTCCACTAGCACCACTCCTATTTAATATAGTTCTGAGAACATTAGCCAGAGCAATTAGACAAGAGAAAGAAATAAAATGAACAAAGATAGGAAAGGAAGATGACATGACTCTACATAGAAGACCCCAAAAACTCTACCAAAAGATTTCTAGAATAACCAAATTCAGTCATGAGGCTGAATACAAAGTCCACACTCAACAATGCGTAGCATTCCTGCACACAAATAACAATCTTACTGAGAGAGAAATTAGGGAAATTCACAATAGCATACAAAAATGAAATATTTAGGAATCACTCTAAAGAAGAAAGTAAAAGATTTTTACATTGAAAATTGCAGCACCCTGCAAAGGGAGCTCAAAGAGGATACCATAAAATTGAAAGATATCCCTTGCTCTTGGGTAGAAAGAACCAATATAGCAAAAGTTGTCATACTCCCAAAATTGTTGAACAGATTTGATGCAATCCAAATCAAAATATTAACAACATACCTCACAGAACTAGAGAGAACATTACTGAACTTCATTTGGAACCAGAAAAGACATCGGATAGCAAAAATAATTCTGGGCAACAAAGACTAGGCAGGTGACATCACAATCCCTGACTTGAAATTATACTGCAGAGCTACTATGATGAAAACAGCATGGTACTGGCAAAAAGAAAAAGAAAAGAAAAGGAAAAACAGACCTGAGGATCAATGTGACCGATTAGAAGATGCAGAAACAATTTGAAATACATTCATTCACCTTCAACAAGAGGGCTAAACACCCTAAATAGAAGAAAGATAGCCTCTTTAATAAATAGTGCTGGAAAAACTGGCTTTCCACACGATAAAGATTTAAAATTAGACCAATGACTTTCATCATGCACTAAACTAAAATTGAAATGGATCAAAGATCTAAATATTAAAAAAGAAACACTAACTCTAATGGAAGAGAGAATAGGGAGAACGCTTGAAGACATGGGAGTAGGCAAAGATTTTATCACTAAAACTCTAATTCACAGGAAATATTACAAATAGCTAATAACTAGGATCTCATTTTATTAAAAAGTTTCTGCACAGCAAAATAAATCACCAATTAAGAGACAACTTACAGCCTGAGGAAAAAGTTTTGCCACTGTTCTTCAGACAAAAGACTGATACCTAGAATATATAAAGAACTGAAAAAAATCAACCTCCTCAGGTTTAAAGACTCAATCCAAAAATGGGCACATGAGATGAATATAACTTCTAGGATGAAGAAATATAAATGGCAAATAAATGGATGAGAAAATTTTCAACATCACTAGTTATTCAAGAGACACAAGTTAAAACAACACTGAGATTCCATCTCACTCCAGAAAGAATGGCTATTATCAAAAACTCAATCAAGAACAAAGGCTGGTGGGGTAGTGGAGAAAAAGGAACCCTTCTCCAGTATTGGTAGGAGTGTAGATTCATGCAACCACTGTGGGAATCAGCTTGGAGATTCCTCAAAAAACTATGACTAGAGATTCCACGTGAGCCAGCTACTCCCCTCCTTGGTATTTTCCTGAAAGAATTAAAAGCATCATACCACAGTGATATATACAGTACACACCCACATTTATAGCAGCACAGTTTGTAATAGCTAAATCTTGGAAATAGCCCAAATGCCCATCAACCAAAGAATGTATAAAAAAGATGTGGTCCTTTTATACAATGTAGTACTACTAAGCCATAAAGAAGGATAAACTTGAAACATTTTTAGGTAAATAGATGAAATTAGAAAGAATACTCTTAAGTGAAATAAATTTGACACATATGGGTAAATATCATGTTGTTTCTCTGGTGGAAGAATCTGAAAGTGTAAATAGGGACCAAAATGTATAATAAATGTTATGAAACAGAAAGAAAATGTTCAAATGGAAGGGGTATAAGAGGGGAAGGAGAAAGAATGGGAAAGAAAAAATGAGAAAAGAAAGATAAAATGGAAACAATACATTTGTAAATAAGAAGGGGAAGAGGGAAGAACGGTAGAAATGAGATAAGGGGAATGGAGAAAAAAAGAGTCAAGATATATCATGTACAGGTACAAATCCCATATCATGAATGTGATTATTATGTATATCTAAACTCTACCAATAAATTTAATTAAAGATAAAAATACTAAGGAGTGAAAATGCACATTGTGTGCAAACTTAAATGAATTTGATTGCAATGAGTAATAATCAAACTGTCTTGCAAAGTGTTAAACACAAAAATAATGAAATATACATGACAATAGTACCACAAAAGATGCACAGGTTGTAAATAAATTTAAAATGGTGTCAACACCTTTCACTGTCTTTGAAGTTGTGAAAATGCAAATACATTTTATGTTTTAAAGAGGTAAAGATACATATAATTTAATCCCTCGTTGTACTCCTAAAAAGTGGTAGATAACAAGCTAGTGATGAAGAAGGAATAAAAACAGTTAATTAACCCAAAAGTAGACACAAAGCAAGACTAAAGAACAAGTGAGGCAAATTGGATATAGGTGGTAGATTTATAGGACAAATGTAGCGAGATTAAATATTTCAATTAAAGACAAACCTTTTCAGACTACATTTTTTTCAAAAAAGAGCTGTGGAACTCTGAAAATAGCTAAATTTGAGGAAATGGCAAAATGTGTGAATGAAGTTTAGGAAGAATTCTAGGTTTAGAAGAATATAAACATGAATATACCTCTAAGGACTTTGAGGTCTTTTTTTCTGTGAATTAGAGTTAATATTGGACCCAAATACTGCTGTTCTCAATCTCTGCACTGGGAGGTGAAGAGTAGAAGTGTGAAGGAAGAAGAACTAGCCCAGATAGTCCATAGACTCATTTAGTTAATTATCTTAATTAATATCTTTTGACACACACTTCTCACAATACCTGCCACCTCTGAGTTCATTTGACATGGTGATTAAAGGCACATCCTTTGGAGTTAGATGGCCTGGATTCAAAGCTCTCTTTATTGTGTGACTTTAACACTTTTAACTCTTCTGTGTACCAATGTTCTTACTCAAAAACTGTGATTAACAAAATTTAGTCTCTCGGAGGATTTTAGTAACAACCAAGCAATTTAATCTAGTTAAAGCTTAGAAAAAATCTCTGGTAAACAATTACTACATACAGGGCAGGTATTTCGAGTCTCTCACTGATTCCTCTGGTTAGGTTGCTTCCCATCCCTACCTCAGGCTTCTCGAACCTGTTCTGAGCAATGGTTTCCACTCTGATTTGTCAAGATAACCCCATGCAATTTGCATTTTTAGAAAATTTCATTAAAATCTAACACCCAGATAAGCAAAGAATTCACAGACATGATACCAAAAGCACAAAGAAAAACAAAGAAAAAATACACAATTATACTTTATTAAAAGTAAGACTTTTGTGCTTCACAGGACACCATCAAGAAAGTTTTTTTAAAAAAACTTGGGATGAGAGAAATATTTGCAAGTTACACATCTGATGAAGGACTTTCATTTAGACTATTACAAAAGTCTCAATAATAGCAAGACAAAATGGGCAGAAGATCAGAGCAGACATTCTTCCAAAAGAAGATATAAAAATGGACCAGTGTATTAAAAGATGTCAACATCATTAGCCCTTAGGAAAATGTAATTTAAAACTACAATAAAATTTCAGTTTACGTTAACTAGGATGGCTATACCCCAAAAAGACACACAATATTAAGTGTTGGAGGGAATGTGGAGAGACTGGAACCCTCAAACACTGCTAGTGGGGATATGAAGTACCACAGCTGCTCTGAAAAACAGTTTGCCAGCCCTGCAAATTGCTTAATATAGTTACCATATGACAAAGCAACTCCATGCCTAAATGTATACCCAAAAGAAATGAAAATATGTCTCCACAAAAACTCAAATGTCTGTCAACTTGTATAAATAAAAAGTGGTATTCATACAATGGAATATTATCATCAAGAAAAAAAGAATGAATTACTGATACATTCTACGATATGGATGAATTTTTGGAACATTATGCTAGATAAAAGAGGTCTGTCTCTCCCTCCCCTCCCCCTTCCTCTTCCTTCCCCACCTCCCCCTCCTTCTCCCTCCCCCTCTGTCTCCCCTTTCTCTCCCTTGTCCTCTCTCATACACACATAGTATGATTCAATTTAAATGAAATATTAAGAATAGGCAAATGTATAGATAATGAAATTAAATTAACTCTTGCCTAGGGCTAGAGTCAGAGGACGGATGGAAGGAAATGGAGAGTGACTGCAAATAAACACAGGAGCTCTTTGAAGAGTAGTGAAGATGTTCTAAAATTGTGTGATGATCACACAACTTTGTGAATATACTAAGCCATTAAACTGTACACTTTAAATGGGTGAATTATATAGTGTATGAATTACACCGCAATGAAATTGCTTTTTTAAAAAATCTAGCCCGGGGAGTATTTCCCTCTCACGGTGCTGTCACACACTGACTGCTTTTGTATAAGTTTCTTACCACTTCAATGAGATGTTAAAAGGGGAAGGAAAGGTACTTTCTCAATTCACTCTCAGGTCCAGGAGGGGGATCATGATAAAGGGAACAGCCCCAGAGAATTAGGACACACAGCAGGCGATGATGACGAGACTGCGCGCCAATCAAACAGGAAGCACAGATGAGCTCATCTAAACAGAAAGGCTGGAGTCAAGGGATAAGAAGACTAGTTTGGCTTATAGTTTATCTAAGTTCCAAAGCAACCTAATGAGAGAATGTGTACTTCTGGCCCTTTGCTCCTCAGAAAGCGTAACATGGTTGTAAGAAGTTTTCTGTTGAAATTTGTAATTCATAGTTTTAAATAAAGGAAGAAGAGATAATGCGCTTGATAGGTACACTGCTCTCACAGGAGTATCCACGAGAAAGGGAACCTGAATTCTTCCAGAAATGTTTTAGGGGATGACTCCAGGCCCCCTGACCCTGTGTATTGATGATTGACCAACAGCCCCTATTCTCCATTAATAACCAGGGTACTTTCAGATCCAATCTAAAGTCTCCTCAGCTTCTTTACACCTATTTTACAACTTTAAATGATGATAGGATATATGATATCAGATGCACTTGTGTTACACAGTAACAACTTACTCTACTATCATGTGCCATCTGAATGCCTGCATTATTCTCTAACAAGCGGTCATCTAACCTCTGTTTCAATGCTGACAGTGAAAACGATTCACAAGTCCTAAATAGATTTTTAATCTTACACAGAACAGGCTCCTCTGACCTTTTCCATGTAGCAGACTTCTTGAAAGCAATCACTATGGAATTTCAACACATACTCTCTAGGTTAAACACCCAAAGTCTCTCCAGTGGTTTCTGATGTGACAACATTTTAGAAAGTGTATTGCCATCCTGGTTACTCTTAATCTCTCTAGTAACATGGTATGATAATTCTGCCAAGCCTGTCTCCATACCCATAAAAAGAAACAGGTGGTAATGCCTATGTTGCTAAACTACTAAAATGAATTTATATATATACAATGCATTTACCATTTAAAATACTTTGTAA
>RJWM01004641.1:0-99520 GCA_004363535.1 Dasyprocta punctata | reverse complement strand
TGGCCCCCCAGATCCTCATGCACTCCTAGGTGGGGCGTTTTGGAGGTGGCTGGATCTAGGGTGTGTGATGGTGGGATGAAGGGTGTGTGGTACTGAATCAGCCCACTGATTGGCTTAGCATAGTTCTGGGTGTGGATCATGGGCAGGCCCACCCTGGGTGTGGGTGGCACCAAACAGTCTTATAGCCTGGATGGGATATGAAGGGAGGAAGGGAAGGCAGGCTCACTACTTGCTGCTCTGCTGCCTCCTGCCTGCTTTGCCATGGACTGTTTCTCCTCTTCCATGCCCCTCTGCCATGCTATGGACTAAAACCTCTACAAATGATGAGCTAAGTAAACCTTTCCTCTTTTGAGTGCTGGGTATTTTATCTCAGCAACAAGAAAAGTAACTAAGACACCCTTCGTGGAGGCAGCTTCTTTAATAGGAAGCTTCTGCATCCATTATTTTGATAACCTGTAGGTGACACATCATACCCATTTCACAGAAGAAAAACGGAGGCTAAAGCTGAGTTACCCTCAGACTACCAGATTTGATCATTATGATTTCAATCTTGACAATTTCCAAAGTCAAATATTGGTTTGGGTGGACACCAACACGAATAGAGTAATGTTTCCTGAGTTAAAAAGCTAGAAGCAAAAGTGGGGAAAAGACCTCAGGCACAATGCCTCTTACATTCTTGAGCACCCAGATTGGCATTTTGTCAACACAGACCACACCTGCCTTCTCTGTCCCAAGACTGCAGCACTGCACAGCACTGGTTTGCGGTAGGCAGCAGGAGTGTTTGTTGCAAGTGAAATACAAGATTTTAACAGGAGAGTGTTTTCACAAGACTTCATGCACTGGCAGGTACGTGCTGCTGCTCTTGGCAGGGCTGTCTGGTGGATCTGCTCACGGGAAAATGTAACTGTTGTTGTGCAGCCAAACAGGAGACTCTCCCACCCGTCTGCTATAAGAAGGGGTGCTGGTTTTCACTCTATGGCTACCAGGACGTGTTTGTAAGCAGTGCTTAGCTTTCTGAAGTAAAGAGTGGCTCGGTTTGGCCTGTTCTTTCCCCATGAAGCTGATGACAAAAAAAACCTGGACCAAAATGACAGAGTTAAGACTGGCCCTGCACTGAAGAAAGCATTTCTTGGGCTTCCCAGCAGGCAGGGCTCGAGGTACCCAATCACGGGAACAAGGCCACAAGGATCAGAATTAGTGCGTGTGGCAGTCACAGACCGCGGCTGGCCCTCAGTCCATGCTGCCCGAGATGGGAACAGATGAGCAACAAATGTGTGCCTCTTGCCAACCTCCCCTCTCTGAGGGAGCCCACAGGCAACTGGAGACAGGCAGGCAGAGTAGAGGTGGCCTGCTAATCCTAAACACAAGCCAAAAAGAATGCAAGGACATTGCTAACCTTCTCCTGCATGCTCTCTAAAGGGGCTCCAGTGATCACTTATTTATAACCTCTGAGCACTTGGTGGCCTTCCATAGACGGAACGGGCAGCTGCCTACAGGAAACCAACTGCCCTGCCCACTGACTAGAAACAGATGTTCCTTCCTCTCGTCTCTGTGCATAGCTACAATTCCATCAAGTGATCGCTGTCAACGTACTTCCTTCTATTTGTGGTTCACTGAAATTTCAGGATCTAAAGATCTCATCATCTTGTCACCAGCCAGGGTTCATGTTTGAAACAATACTACAATAATATTTTATTCTTATAAAATCATCCTTTCATTCTAAATACCTAGAAATTGACATGGGCCCCTCCCCAGGCTCACTCAGATTATCCAACTTGGAATGTTATTTCAAAGCTACCAGGTTTACTGAAACAACCACAAAATAAAAAGGCATGCTATCAATTGGGCCAATAGATCCAACAGTTAAATTTGGGAGTGGGGGAATTCTTACTGATGGCATATTAGCCGGGTGACCTAACCTTTCAGAGACGTAGATGTGGAGGTCACTAACATGGGTACCAGTGCAAAGCAGAAAAGCGGGCAAGACCATTTAGGAAACGTGAGCTGGTATTAAGCAGAAGGGGCAGCTGTTCTACAGAAAGACTCCTAGGAGGAGGGTTTTACAGAAACAAAGAAAAAAAAAAAAAGCAGTGAGCTCAAAATAAAGTAACAGATCTGTAAGAAAGAGCATCTTTGCAACTGGAATGAAGTGGTGGTTGGAGAGCTGGAGGAGACTCATTTCAGAGATACAGTGACGGCGACAGCCAGGTAAAGGGCTGGGTGTGAGGGCAGGGGCTAAGCAAGGAAAGATCTCCTTAAAAGTGAGGCCATGGCGAGTCTAGTCTGGGCTGGAAGGGGGTCACAGAATAGAGAGGGCTCCCACTCATCCCACGGCCCTCTGCTAACTCAGGGCACGGGCAGCAGCGCCCACAGGACACCACCCTCCTCGGCACTGTTGTGTGTACTGCGAAATTCTAAAAGCAAAAAACCCAAACCCAGTCCCTTGGGTGATCTGGGTACAGTCAAAAAGGCAGAGGTATACTCAGGTGACAACCAACAACCCTCAATGTTAAAAGCTGCTATCCTGACGGCAGTATATGACACATAGGATGTGCAATCGCATGGGGTTTTCAAACTTCACCAAGATAGAATTTCCTAGTAAATTATTTATATATACTTTTTTTTTTTTTTTTTTTTGCAGCACCAGGGATCAAACTCACAACCTCGCACCTGCCAGACAGGCGCTTAAGCCACTGAGCCAAACTCCCAGCCCTAGATTTTTGAAGCAGGGTCACACTATGTGGCTCAGGCAGGCCTTGCACTCATGTTGTAGCCCAAGCCGGCCTCGAACTCACAACACTCCTCCTACCTCAGCCTCCCAAGTGCTGGAATTAAAGATGTGTACCACCACGCCCGGCTATTTATGTATACATTAACTAGTGATTATTCCTGAAATTATATTTATTTGGGCCCTAATTAAACAGTTGATGGTGCATATGCTAACATAGTATAGCTAAACAAGATACATAGTAAAGCATATATACTTAAGTATTCAAATTAAAAACATTTTTAAACTAAAATTTAAAATATAGACAGAAGGTTGTACACAAGGTAATATCACAATGGTGATCAGATAGTTTTATAGTTTAAAACTAGTCCCTGGTGAAGTGAACCATAAGTATGAGTAATCGGCCCAGAGCATGGAGCTTAGTAGAGGCCAGACACTCACCAAGTTTCCGTGGGAGTGCATGTTAGGACACTGAGCCCTCAACCTAATTCCCAGTGTCATCTTAGAGGGCTGGGAACAAGATGTCCTGGGATATAGAAAGCCAGCCTCATGTGGTAGATTACCCTTTGTGAATATATATAAAGACATTTCTGTTCCCATGAGATAGACCTAACTTCTTCTACCTTTCTTACATACATAATCACATCAAACATACAACCTGCCCTCTATGTCCATGATGAGTTGCTCGTTCATGGATTCAACCATCTGTGAATCGAATGTATTTATTTAAAACTCCCACCTGTCCTGAACAGGTTCAGATCTCTTTTCATTATTCCCTAAATAACAGAGTGTAGCAGTTACTTGCACAGCGTGTGCACTGTATTTGACATAAGTCATCTTGAGATGATCACAAGTGTCAGAGACAATGTACAAAGCTTGTATGCAAATATTATGCCATTTTGTATAACAGACTTGAACATCCAAGGGTTTTGTTACCTATAAGAGGTCTTGGAATCAATCTCCCACAGATACCAGGGGATATGTGTGTGCATTTGTGAGTGTGTACACATATATGTACATATACATAAATGTACATATGTACATCCATACACATATATACATATACAAAAACAGCATTCAACAAATATAATTTTAAAAATAACCAGCAGTAGTTAGATGCCATGACATGCTGACAATTCCAAATCATGCAAACTCATTCTTGGAAAAATCAGAAGCTTTGCCCACCCCCATACGCCCTTGGTTCAAGGTTCGAGCATAAGGAATCAAAGGTAAGGGGCCAGGTCAGATGCTGTGTGTACGCCTGAGCTGAGACCTTGTTTGTGTTTTTCCCGAGTGAACATGTGTGACTGTCCCTGGTTTCTCAGTCTTATCTATAGGTGCCCCTGAACTTTTTCAGTAAAAAGGACAATGTCTCATTTTGGAAAAGTAATATCTGAAAGCACAGATGGCTTCATATCTGGAAAAATGTATCTTCCTTTAAATGTGAATTCCATTTACTTTCTAGGCTGAACTTTGTTTAGGTCATTTTAAAAAGTTCATCATGACTTGAGACCATACTCCTAAGTGAGATAAATCAAACCCGCATGTGTAAATACCGTATTGTCTCCCTAGTGTAAGAAACGGAAAAGTATATATGATCCAAAATCTATAGTAAATACTATGTAAGGGTGAAGAACAGCTCAAAGTGCAAGAGTAACTGGGAAGGGAAAAGGCGGGAAGAGAAAAGGGAAGAGGAAAAGATATAAACCTGTATATATGTATATGCAAGATAACTAGAATGAACACACTCTTGAATCTATTCGTTGTTGAGAAAGAACAATTAATGCTCATATGATTAGATTGACTTTGCATGTCTATATCTGTTAATGTAAGTAACCATTTTAAAGATAACGATGCGCAATGTTGCAAGCATTGTCAAGTTTCTGTCATCCGATTTTGTAAATCTGCAATGTTACTGTAGTGTATTTACTCTAGTCGTTTGTTTGTCTCTTTTGCTTGTTGTTTTTGTTTTATATGTCTTTTTTCTGTTTTTTTTTTTCGCTAAAATAAAAAAAAAAGTTCATCATGATGTTGGTTTGCTATGTTTTCTAATATGTTAAACGTTTCATGTCTCATGCAATGTAGGTATTGACTTTTAGGGAATCGTATAAATTAGTAGCCCTGTGTCAAAGAGAACAGTATTTTTAAACTTTTTTTTCTTACTTAATGTCTACCTGAATACTCCAGGGAACAATTGCCTTTAATAATTCATTTATGAGGAATATATGGGAAATCAACTTAATAAAATCCTAACAAATAATACAGCAGTCTCTGAAAATCACATTACAAGGGGTTCAAATGAAATGAAATAACATTGTATTTGTACAGAATGTATGTACAGCCTCCAAGGGCTGCTGGGAAGCACAGGCGACAGTGCCAGCTATTTGATTATACCTGTTTCACTGTAACCTAATTATCTGTGTACCTATATTCATGCATTTGTTGGGGTGGGGGAACACTACAACTTTTACAAGTCAGAGTCAATTTTTCTTAGAATAAGCTATTGCAATATTTTGTCATATGAACTTCTACTCACTCCCTTCTGAGTGAAGAGCCCCTTTGCACGAGAGTGTTCTGGTGCTAGAGGTGCGAGATGCTTATTCCACCCCTGGAGGCTCTGACTACACTGTCTGTTTCCTTCACTTTGCTATGGACTTGGTTCATTAGGGGACAAAGCACCACCTGCAAAGAGTGACCTCCTGTTGACACTCGCAGAGCCGGAGGCATGCGGTCCAGCCAGCAGCCCATGATGTTTTGGCTTGTTTGCTTCCTGTTATGGTTCCCTCTCTCCCACTTCAGGAAATGATGTACTTCCCAAGAAAAGCTTCCACCTCTTGCCCGTGCACATCTAGCATCTTCAAGTATTGTGTTTTCATCTGACTGCTTTGAAAAGCTTCCTCAGGCGGCTTCAACCATGTATCTCATATGGGCCTTATCTGGCAGTCAGTTCCAGTCCATTTATGTGGTTTGGCTGGGATTCCCACTTCATTAAAGATGTGTTCGCCGAATCTGCAAGCCTACATCCCTCCACAGACAATTAGTCTCTTCAAGCAACTGCCGTCTCTTATTTCCTCTCATCATCTTTCTTTGTGGTCAACAATTTTTTTTTGGCGGGGGGGCTTCAATGGTCAAAGAATAAAAATGTATTCTGTGGTATTGTAAGATTGGAGAATTAAGTAAGGTTTCTTGTCATTCTATTCTATTTCTATTACTGTCCGTATCTATGCTACATCTTTTAACATTTTCAGAAAATATGAAGGAATTATGCTATATTTAATAGGAAAAATGAACACATGTTTCTCTGTCTTCCCTTCAGTGTTGGGGATCAGCCCCGGGCCTTGCACGTGCTCGGTAAGTGCCCTGCCACTGGACTTTCACAAGTCAGAGCAAAGCACCGCACTTGTGTCTTTCGTTAACTATTTATCAGTGCAGCGACAGCCACGCCATGTTTAAACTTCACCAAGCTGTTTTATAGCACATTATTTACGTCAGCATTAGTGACTACCCCCCACCTTCCACGTCATGTGAGTGCTAACGAGTAAGGCTCCCGGTTGATTACCTACGTCCTAACATCGCGCAGTGTGGAACAGTACAGCAGGCGGGTCTGAGATCAGTCAGACTTTGGGACTAAACTTAGCTTTTTAGAGCCAAATAGCTCTGTGACACTGAGTGAACTGCTTAATCTCTTTTATTTCTTCATAAAGTGCATACAGTAAAAACAGGCACTTTGGGGTTACTGTCAGGAGCAGATATAATCAAATAAAACAATCAGTATAATATTTAGCTTAAACTAGTTACTCAGTTATCTGACCTGCAGAAGCAAGTTAAAATTGTTTCTCTGCAGACTTATAAAGTCTCTTTCTTTCTTTCTTCCTTTCTGTCTTTTTTTTGGTACTGGAAATTGAACTTACAAAGTCTTTTTTTTTCCTTTGTATTTGGTTCTAAGAATGGAATCCAGGGTCTTCATGTACTATGCATGCACTGTACGGCTGAGCTATATCCCTGCCTTACAGAATCTTTAAAAGAATTAAGGAAAAGAAGAAAACTATGCAGTATCGTTCACGATGTTTAGGGTTAACTCTGGTGGGTTGTTCACGGCCACATTCAGGACAGACAGAGGAGACCAACACCTTGGCCAGGGAGGGGAACTGGAGACTGAATTCAAAGTCTCTCAGGCGCTTTCTACCTGCAGAGGTTGGTCCCAGGCATGCGTGGCCAGATCCAACTCCTCAGAATCTGTTCATACAATAAGGAGTCACAACAAGAGATGTTTAAGGACTTTAGAGTGACGGCAATTGGAGGCAAAGATATCAGTGTTAGGGGAAAAAAGGAAAGAAATATGGATTCTGCGTACTGTCTAGAATTCAGTAAATCCTCCATACATGATTTTGGAATTCAAGTCTAAAATAATCTAATAAAAAAAGACGTATCAAATATCAGTGGGGGCTGGAGATGGAGCCCAGGGTTAGAGTGTCCACCTAATTAAGGTTTAAAGCAACTTTGGCAATCAGAGCAGCAAAACCAGAATGACTATGGGGCGGTGATGAGCTGGGTTCTGGCTTGGGCCAGCTATGGGCCGTAAGCTATTCTGGCACCTTTTCAATTTCCTCTTGTGGGAACAGAGCCTTCTCTAAAGTTTCCTCCAATTTTGGGGGCTACGTGCTTCAATCATTGAATCTGCTGGTGCATTTGAAGCTGCAACCTTGTTTCTGTCCAGTGCAATCCGTGGCATTTTGCAGAGGCCAGGTGCAGTCAGAAGAGCAAGGCGGAGTTCACTCCTAAGAAAGACAGCGACTGTGGAAGTGAGTGTAGCTGGAAGCCAGCATCACAAGGAGCACTGCAGTGACAGCTTTTTCTCTTAGGAAGAAATTTAGGAAGACTGGGGTGGTGAGCCAGCCTTCTACCTTGGGCCTGCTGTGCTCTGCCCCCAGCGACGTCAGCTCCATGGCTGAAGGTTTGCTCTGAGGGCCACAGGGGAATCTGGCCGGAGAGTCAGCAATGAGGCTCTTCAAAGGCGGATTCAGGATGAGTAATGTGAAAATCGCCCACATCGTTTTTCCTTCTTTCTTTCATATTGTTAGCATTTATTAAATCAGTGTCCCCACTTCTCTTTCTGTATTTGATCTGACACACAGTCAGTAGAAAATGTTTTCAAAACTAAGCCAGAGCTGATAAATAGCACTGGCTAAATGTTAATAGAGGAACAGGGTTGGGATTGAACTAAAGCAAGGGTTTAAGTAAATAATTACACAAAATCTATGATTTTTATAAAGAAAAAAATCTCATAGAAGTGTTTCATGCTTTTGTTTTAACACTATGATAGATGGAGCACATGTACTGGTAGAGAATAGCATAGTTTTAGTCTTGGAAGGAAACTTTAGTGTTCATTTCAATTCACTAAATATTTATGAAACCTTACTTCGTGTTAGGTGCTGTAGTCGCAAAATCAAAAAAGATGAGTTTCTTTTTTTAAGCAGCTCAAAATACATCAAGGAGACAGATACAACCTGTGTCTACATTGGGTCTTTTTGCACTGCAGTCTGTTCTGCACAGGCCCTGCAGGGGCCAACTCATGCAGGTTATGACTGCTGGAGACCTCCAACTGGGTCCTGCCAGAGACTACAGGGAGGTAAGAGGGGAGAAGCCAGGGCTGTTCCCCCTGTGTCTGGAGGTCTCTAGAAGTGGCCCCAGTTTGCCTCTGGCTCCCTCTCCTGCTGACAGGCCAACCAGGGCTCCGGGGCTGGAGTGATCCAGCTTTGGGCTGATAACACTGTTGGCCTTGCCTTCATCCTTTTGTCCTTTCTGCTGTCCATTCGTCTCTAGGTTATCCATCAGTCCCCTCCATCATCTTTGGAACTAATTTCATGAATTAAAATCCAATATTTTAAATAACCAGCCTGGCTTCTGGGTCTTTGACTAAACCAAGACTGATTTTGTATATCTTAACCCATGATGGTACGGTATGATAGCTGCTTCTGTAGGAATTTGAACAAAACTGTTTGAGATCTGTATTTATGGCTGGGAACAGAGAGAAGTATCAATTTAGCTAAGAAATCTGGAGACAATCCCAGGCAGGAAGTAGCACTTTCCATGCTGAAAGTTTGACAAATGATGAGAGCTGGCGCGTGAAAGGTGAGCTGAATCTTAACAGGTGAGGCAGGAAGAGAAAGGACAGTGCGTGCAGGGACACCCCGCACATCTGGATCAGCGCTTTTCCAGTACAGATGCACTGAAAACACAGCTGAGGGCAAGCGTAGTGCTCCATCACAGAGCACTTGAAACTGATCTGAGGAGCCTGGGATTTGCTCTGTAGGCAGCTGTGATCCTGAGCAAGTGTCTAAAGCTGTGGTGGGTGGTACTATAAGGTGAAGAATCAGATCAAGAAGATTCTGGCACAGGCTTTACTCAGAGTGACGGCTCTGCCTGATGGAGCCCCAAGTACACATGGGAGCACTGAGGATGTGAGGAGGAGTGGACTTGTGAGACACACTGGTGAAGGAAAGGAGAGGAGTGGAAACAGAAGTAGTAAGAATTTAAGAAACTCCTACATCCTACCTTTGAGCATTGAGATAAATAATGATGTTCACAAATGCATACGTTGTAGATAATGAATCTGAATTTTGAGTATGTTGAATCTTAGGTGACCACACAAACACACAGCTGCAAAGTATGAAGGCTTTTAGAAAGACAAGTCCAGTACTCAAGAAATGTAAGAGGTCAGGGCTAGATGCCTATATCTAGCACAGCCACACTTCCATATGTCCATCCATCCACAGTGGACAGTCAAATCTTGGGCCTGGAAAGATGGCCTGAGGAAGGGGTAACTCACGCAGCACTGAACTCTGTGGAGGAGCACACCTACAGCCAAGACAGGGAGAGAAGACCCAGAACATGAGATAGAAGAGATGAACAGGAAGAAACCAGGAAGAACTAACTTGGATGTTTACAGACAAGTTTCAAGAAGTAGAAGGTAGCCACAAGTATCTAACAACACAGACATCAAGTGAGATGATGACAAGTGTATTCTGATCAGAAGGTGACTAGTCACACAAGGTCATGTTGTTCTAGTCCATCATTTCATGGTGGAGGAAACAGATCGTGGAGTGATGAGCTAAACTACCCCTCGGTGCAGAGCTGTTTACTAATGAACCTGGAGCAGAACTCTGGCTTCTGAGGGTCAGACAGGAAGTCTCCCACAAGACTTCATTTTCCATTATAAAAATCAGGTATAGGACTCTGTATTAATTCCTTAACTCAAGCCACATCAAAAGATACTTTTCTCATCAGTCATTTTAATGTTTATTTAAAATAACATAAGAAAACTTAATTCTTTAAAAACTGAACGTATAAGAACAGGCATCTAAACCTGATTGATACACCTGATACCTGAAGGCATTAGTATTTAGCCCTGTATTCCAGTTTACAAATTGTACCTTTTTTTAATGTGGGAAACAACTAGATTGGGGACAAAATGTCAGTAATTTGCCTAAATGTACTCTTTCTCTTCATTGAAACCTACTAGAAATAAATTTTGGCTATGAAAAGAAACACTGATTCTATTTTCTTTCCTGACAGAGAAGACCAAAATGGCACTTAAGAATTCTATCATGTTTAACTGAGATTTTTTCTCACCTGATAATTTTAAAAGATGGAAATAAGAGCTGGCATGCGGGCTGGGGAGAACCAGGAAGGAAGCTACACCTCACCCCTCTAAGCAACCGGCTGATTTGGAGGAACTCTTATTATTTGATTGACTTTGCAGGCCCAAAGCCGGTAGTCTGAGCAACTAATTAGAGGATAATAATATGAAATATAGTAGCTATTGTAGATTTCCTAATGTTTTAATGCTGTTTCGTTTCATTTTATTCCCTTTAAAATAAAAAAGATTGAAATAAGCATTAATATTTCATTTTTTAAACATTTTTGAGATGTGTTAATATTTTCTAGGGCTGAATTGCTAAATGAGACACTAGAAAAATGCAGGCAGTGGAGTCAGTGATTAGCAAAAATTGTATGGCCCTTATCTCATGGCTGCATGATCCTGGGAATAACAACACTAGATGGGATATGGAGTACTAATGCATAACTGGCAGTGTATTCAGTGCTAGATTAACTCATTTATCTCAGCAATTATTTGATGAAGCTGTCATTTTAGACCCTGTGTTAGTGTTTTGCCACTGTAATGAAATACCAGAAGTGGCTAACGATGTAAAGAAAAGAGGTTTATCTGGCTCACAGTACGGGAAGCAAAAGTGCAAACAACGCAGCACGAGCTCTGGCAAGGGCCTCACGTATGCAGCCGTGTGGATGAGATGAGAGTCGTGTCGAGAGAGCACAGAGACAGGCTGGGTGGGGCCCAACTGGGGCTTTTATGACAACCAGGGTCCCAAGAGAATATCTTACTCCCTTCAGGGACAAACCTCCCATAATCCACGGACTCCTAATCAGCCCGGCTTCTTAAAGATTCTTCCACTTCCCAAGGTGTTATGCTGGGGACCAAGTTCTCAACTCATGGGCCCGGGGGGTGTGTGTGTGTGTGTGTGTGTGTGTGTGTGTGTGTGTTTGTGCATGTGCACGTGCATATGGTTACGGGGGACAAACCACATCTGAACTACACACAGCAAGCTCTTTATGTCTTTTAAAGAAGCTTAAGTGTAGATATTTTAATGATACTTAAGGTTACACAGGCAGCTAGGTTGGGAAGGAGAGTCAGTTCTTTCTAACCTCAAAATCCACACTGTTGACCAAGGCATGATGGCATTTGGGTAGTTCCACGAATGCTTAGACTAGGCTGTTACAACCACTGGATAAAAACTCCTTTTGAAACAGTTCACATCACTGAGAGCCAAATCTCATTATAATGGGAAGGACATTAGAGCTCAATTTAAATGCTTAGATTAGATTAGATTGAACCTCAAAGTAAATTTTACTATATAGTATATATCATACCATACTTCCACAATTATTTAAAAAATATTTTCAGTTGTAAATTGAAGTTAAAGATGCATAAATGAGGTACAACATGATGCTATGATTCATGAATACAACAGGTAAATCAAACTAATGTATCTATTACTCAGTGATTTTGAAATGTATGATATATTATTTCCTATCTTCATCTCATCATACTGTGTAACATATAAGAACACACAATGTATTCCTATCTAATAATGTGCTGCATCTTTTGATCCTCCCCTCCTCCTTCCAATCCTCTGTAAGTACCAGTCTCTCTTCTCTCCTTATGTGAGTTTGACAGTTTCAGATTCTACATATAAGTGAGAACATGTGATTTTTAACCTACTGTGCTTCAGCTCTATCCCTGTTATTGCAAATGATAGAATGTCTTTATTTCTGAAGGTAGAATAATATTGTCGTACATACACACACGCATATATATATATATATATATATATATATATATATACATTTTTTATCCATTCATCCATTGATGGACAGTTAAGTTGATTCCACCACTGGGATCTTTTGAACAGCGCTGCAATAAACATTGTAGTACACACATCTCTTTAACATATTGATTTTAACTACTTTGGATCAGTAGTCAGAAGTGAAATAGCTGGATTACACAGTAATTCTATTTTTAGCTTTTTGAGGACCCTACATAGGGTTTTCCATAATGGCTGGACTAATTTACACTTATATAGTATAGAGGAATGGAAAACAGTGTAGCAGTCCCTAAACAAATTCAAAACAGAACCACCTTGTAACCAGTAAACCCTCTTCTTGGTGTATACCCACAGGAAATAAAATCACTTCCTTGCAAAGATATCCACACTCCTGTGTTCACTGCAGCATTATTCACAATAGCCAAGACAAATGAACAGGCTAGGGGATAAAGAAAATAGGACACACACATGTATATACACACATACGAATATTTTTTATCAAAATGGAGGTGATCCCGCTACTGTCCACAATGTGGAAGGTCCTGGAGGACAGTAGGCTAAGTGAAATAAGTCAGATACAGAAAGAAAAATACTGCAGGATCTACTTATATGTATGGGGGGAAGGGGTGGAGAGGGAGATTGAAACCAAAGGATACAAAACAGAAGACACATAGGACTGGGGATGTAGTGCATTGGTAGAGTGCTTGCTTAGTATGCTCAAGACCCTGAGTTGAGTTACACACATAACACAAAACAAATAAACCACACACTCACACACAAAAACACACACATTCACACACACATACATGACGATACGTATGATGAACAACCCTTGAGATCTAATGGAACTCAAGTTAGTAAAATTGTATCGTGTTAATGATTTTTAATAAATTAGATTTTAGCTGTTTACGTTATAAAAAAAAGTACTTGTAAGATAATTGCTGATCTACTTTACCACAGTTATGGTTTCACTATATATATGTATCCCATAACATCATGTTGTAAACCTCAAATGCAAATGATAAAATTTATTCAAAGAATAATTTATACTCCTACCAATGGTGTATAATGGGTCCCTTTTATCCACAGTTGAATTTACAAAAAACAAACTACCCAAGAGCCTCAATACCAAGCAAAATTATTTGTAAGGCAGATACACTGACTGGTGATAAAGGGTAAGTGGAGACCTTGCATCTGAAGAGGATGGTGAGTTACAGGCTGGAACTGGACCTCAGGCATTCCCAGGAGGAAGTAGATACTTGGGAATGTTTCTGCCTCTGCTGAAGCCCTTGGAGCCCTAGCCTATCACTCACCAAATGAGCCTAAGCTGCCAAGCTAGGAGCTCATTCCTTTCAAACACTCCTCTCATGCTTTATGCAACTCCTTTATGAGTCTGAGGACGAGTTCTAGCAGCTCTCAGCACATTTCTCCCAGGGAAGCCCAAATTAGTCCCCTCTCTTGGACTCCCACTGGGCAGTCTTGGTACATCACAGAACGCGGGCTGAGAAAATCGCTTTTTATTCCCCACAAATCACTCTCCGACCTGCTACTCTGACGAGGCCTGTGCCATTATTTATTATGGAGTAAGTGCTAGCTGTTGAGGGTCAATTATTCCATTGACCAGGCATTACAATAATTCTTGGTAATTAAAAGAGGTACTTATGTGAATCTGGATGCATATTGAAAGAAACATTAGTCCTTTTGTCAACTTGGCAAGCCTATTGTTCGGAGCCAGGCCCAACCAATTAACATCTTTTGCCAATCCCTGTCAGCAGGGGCTTGAAGGGAGGAGAGACAGGGGGGTCAGTCAGATGCTAATTTAGATACAATTGTGTCAGGGTGGGTTGGAGGGGTTGGCTCTGAAGAAGCCACTGGGGTTTAATGAAGCAAACAGCTTGGTCCCAGTGACCCTGCAGGGGTAATTTAAAAAAGACCCTCTGTGTTCCCGTGCCAAGTAGCAGAGGACCATCACAAGAAGCCCTCCCTTAAAAATAGGAAAAGAAAAAGGAAGAGAGAAAAAGAGAAAGAAAGAAAGAAAAAAAGAGAAAGAAAGAAAGATTGAGAGGGATAATCATTTGTTTAATCTGCTCATTAAACAAATCTCTCAGGCGAACTTAACATGAATTAGCACTTCTCTGAAAAGGTAGAATGTGACGTACAGCAGACAGCTCAGATCATTTGAAAGGTCACAATTCTCTATTATAGGCTCAAATGTTATTAATGTATTCATATTTGATGACTGAGCAGACCACCACCTTCAGTCTGTGAGCAAAAGAGTATACTTTCCCGACTGGAAAACAAAAACATCTAATCAGGTCTCAACACAGATCTAAGTGCAAGTTAAATATATCAGACAGTATTTTTCAAACAGAGGAATTAAGGGACAAAATCGAACCTGCTGTCTTCCTGTCCTGCTGTCCCCTTGTCCAGCTAGGCTGACACATTAGGCTGGAGATGGAGCGACCGGCTTCAGCAAGACAGGGGCTTGGCACTGAACTCCTGAAACTGCGTGTGCGCACGTGTTCCCAGGGTCCATTTGGTTGACAGCACCACAGCCCTGGCTCATTACCTCAAGTGGCTATAGCCACAGAAAAGACTCATGACAGACAGGGGTCTGGAAGGCAAACTTTCCTCACTCACATGCAAAACATCACAGGCACACAAACACTTCTCACAAATCACCCGACCTTATCTAAAGGCGGATAATTAATTTTCTCTTTACATTTACTGAATCATTGATGGGTGCTGTGAACGGGCTTGTTAGGATGGAGTTTATAATGAGGCACGTAGACTTATTTATTCTTTAACTAGTCGACCTAGAACTTCAAATAGGAGGCTTCCGTTAAGTATTATCCTAGTAGAAAACAGCAAAGAAGGCCAATCCTGTATGATTTTGGGAATGACATTTAGTATCTCTTGTCAAAAAGTATTTCTTGTCATAAAAAAGATGGTGAGAAATACTTAAAAATAAATCAACACTAAAGCAGAAACTCGTACACCAACGTTCATAGCACCATTACAGCAGCCAAAAAGGAGGAGCAACACAGGCCTCCAGCAAGAAACGGGAAATGAGATGCAGGATATGTATGTGCTGGAATGTTATTTAACCTTGAAAAGGACTGTAATTCTGACGCAGGCCATGACCTGGATGAGCCTAGAAATCATAATGCCGAGTGAATTAAGCCAGATATAAAGGAAGGTAATTTATGATTCTGCTTATATTTGTCACATAGAAAAGGCAAATTCGCACGGATAGAAAGTATGGAAGAGTATACAATCATGCTAGATGGGCAACTATTGTTCAACAGGTTAACATTTTCTGCTTGGAAAATTAATGGAGATGGTGGTGGTGACAGTTGTACAATATTATGAGTGTTCTAACTGCTACTGAGATATATGCTTAAAATGGTTAAAAATTACTGTAAATAAAATAGCACATGGATCAAATAAAATGTGATGTGTGTAAAATACAACATAATTCTTTTACCAGCTACATTACTTAGGGGATGTGTAGCTACACTACTACATTACTTTGTAAAAGACAACATCATTATTTTACCAGATTACTTCGGGGACTACATTAAGTTGATGAAACGATTATCTTGAAATAATTTAATTACTACTATGTAATTTAAATATGTGCAATCATTATGCATAGCAAACATGTACTGAGAAATATAGAAAAAAAGTCAAAAAGGAAAAAATATATGTTCAGGATTTTCCTTTTCTTTTCTTTTTTTTTTTTTTTTTCGTGGCACCGGGGATCGAACTCACAACCTTGTGCCTGAGCCAAACTTCCAGCCCTAGTTTTTTGAGGCAGGGTTGCACTATGTAGCTCAGGCCAGGCTTGCACTTGCATTGTAGCCCAAGCTGGCCTTGAGCTCACAACATTCCTCCTACCTTAGCCTCTCGAGTGCTAGGATTAAAGGCATGCACCACCACGCCCAGCTGGATTTTCCATTTCAAGGAAGCAAACATTAGAAGAAAAAATGATTAATCAACTCCATCCACCTTTGTAGAGCTTTTACATCAGTTAAAATATACCGAGTAAATAAAGATTTAATATATAGATATTACTGGCAATTAAAAATCCCCAACATTTAAAGTATACATCATGAAATCTAAAAATTTAACACCAACATTGAAAATCATGACAAATCTAGCTTTTTTATATTCCTTAATGCTGTTTGTTTCTCTTATCACCCAAATAATATTCACCACATTACAGACTTGCTATTTAAAAGTTAAGCTTCGAACTCCATAATTGTCTAAATCAAAGGGCCAACTGTCCTCAGGACAAACAGGCTAGGAAACTAAAATGCTGTTAAAGTAACAGGAACCAGGCTCAGCCTTGCACGAAAGAGTCCTCCCTCTGAAGTTAACTTCTTTTGAAGAAAGTTGCAGTGGGTTGGGGTTTGAAATGTTTTTCTGTTTGGAACCCGCTGCCCGAGCAGTAAGTCATGTCAGCTTCGGCTCGCTCCCTTGAGGCCTGAACCACGAGAAGCCTGAGGTCACCATTCAGCCACTGCAGCAGCCATGGGGTGTCTGGAATTCGAGTGCACTGAGCTGTACTCGAATGGAGCAGCTGCTGCGGAACGCTGCTACAAGACACCTCCGAGGGACTGCAGGCCTCAAGGACACCCTTGTCTAGTCTAAGTACGAGGACAATCCCGGCTTCATGACTTTCACGCAAGACAAAAAGCTGCAAAGATGAAAGCATCCCAGAACAGTGCAAGGACTGACTAACTGGAGACCTCTCAGCTCCTCAGGCACCCCAGCCGGACACGACAGGCTTGATGAGCTCTGTGCAGCACACCTAAGTGCTGTGACCACAGACTTCACATGCTCAGGAGAGAGCTACACAAGCTGATTGTCGACCTACAGAAACTGCAGAAACTGTCTCTTTAAAACTCACTCTAACTGAGCAGGAGCAGGCCAAGTGGGTCTGCTGAGAAAACCATTAGGCACTGACAGCTTACACTTATGTGAGATTTCTGAGATTTGTCTCAAATGATATTTATTTTAATTATTTCACTTTTGATCATCTGGGAGAGGAAATATTGTGCCACAGGGTTCATTTGTCATTACTGAGCCTTTATCTGAAAAAAAAATCTGTCAAGGATACAGAAATAAGCCCATCTTAAAATGAAATAGTAGACAGTGAGACAGCTTAATTCCTGAAAAGAACCTTCAAGCTCTTATTTGCAGGGGCTGGAGTGTAGCTCAGTGGTAGAACATATACTCAACATACCTCAAGGTCCTGGGTTCAATACCCAGGCTCAGGAAAACTCCACAAAAACCAAAAACAAATACTTCTGTGTTGAGCAAGCACTATTACTTCATGCTTTGGTGCATGGCAGAATTCTAGGAATATTTTTTTTTTACTTTGTATTCCACTGTCTTTATTCTAGAATGCAGTATGGTGCTTGATGGCTATAAAGCATAGGGTTCTAGTCTTGCGGTGAAAATAAAATTAAGAGGAAAAAACAGTCAGAGAGGTCTGGGTAGAGGAGCCATGAAAAAAAAAAAAAACTGTGAAGGCAAAAGAATATGGAAAAATGAAACCTCCCAAAGTCCTGCTACCAAGTTCGATTTTTGATTGCATGTTCATCTTTAGAAAATGCCACTGCTATCTTATGTTTGGAAGGGCCCTTTGAGATCGATCAATATATCCCCATGAAATGGCTTGTTGAGTGCCTGAGTCAATAAACTCACTGTACAGATGAAAAAAGTAGACAGAGACATAATGCCTCTATGACCGAGAAAGCTACCATATATATGCACACAATGGAACACCATTCAGCCACAAGAAAGAATGAAATCCTGCCATTTACAAAAGCAGGAATAAACCTGGGAGATATTATGTTAAATGAAATAAGGTACAGAAAGATAAAAACAATATAATCTCACAATGTGGAAACTAAAAGACTAACCTTATGGAAGTTGAGAGTAGAAGTACAGTTACTAGAGCGCAGCAGAGTGGGGGAGAATGGGAAGAGGTGGGCCAGTGGGCGCCAGGTTACGCCCACTGGAGCCCAGAGGAGGAATAATATCTGGTATTATACGGCACAGAAGGGTGACTAGAGTTAAAAATAATGTCTTTTTAAGACGAGCTAGGAGATTTTGAATTTCTTACCATGAAGAAATGAGAAATGTTTGAAGTAAAGGATATTCTAAGCACCCAGGATCAAAGCATCACATTGTACTCCATAAATATATACAACTACCACTTGTTAATTGAAAATAAAACTTAAAAATCCCTAAAGAAGACAAGAATCCTAATAATTTTTGATAAATAGTTGTTATCCAACGAGGTATTCGATTTTAATTCAGTTCCTTTTCAAAGCTGTCATTGCTGGAATGCAACAATATGGCAATTCTTTTCATGTTTTCTACCCAGTTTTAACTGCTCATCAATGCAACATATTTATTAAGATCTTCTGCTCCAGTCACTGAGTTAATCATAGGGAGGAACTGAACAAGACCCATGACCCCACCAGGGCTCTGTCCCAGTGCTCTTGGCTGACTTAATAAAGTCACACTAGAAACTAGGATCCCGATCCAAAGAGAGTCATGTCGTCACTCAATAACTGGGCAGAAGATGCAAGAGAAGCCACAGGAGTAGGATACAGTGCCGGAGGAAGACTAGGCAAGAGGAGAAGAGAATAGGTGAGGGAGTGTTTCCTAAGGACGAATGGGAGCCTTCATCTGCAGGCAGAGAAGAGGAGAGGTGCTCCCATTCCCAGGTGACCTGTAGGGAAATCAGTAAGGTAATGTGCCCAGAAAGCACCTGAAGATTGGGAAGAGCCAGGAAATCTTGAGATGAGTACGAGAATCACTGCAGATTCTGATCAGAGGGACATAACGAACACTGACTTTCTTAAAGGTCAAGGTTATAGCTGTAACACAGGAGACCAAAAGCAGCAAGGCAGGAAGAAATGGAGTACAAGGAAAGTTTATGCCAGGACAGACAGGAGAAAGTCAGCAGCCTGCAAAGAGTGACTGGGTGTGAAGAGGAAATAAAGGAGTTGAGAGATGACCATGACTTGGGACTCTGGAGTCAGAAGATGAATAACAAGAAAAGGAGAATGTGTAAAAGAGGCAAGGAACAGAAAAGATGAGTTTTAGATGTGCCTGTAGAGTTTAACATATTCAGGGGACAGCAGGCGAACACAGATTGGTGCTAGAATAAAAACTGCAGAGGGTTGGGCTAAGTGTACTGTATTTTAATAATTTGCTAGATATTGAGGATAAACTTCTCATTATCCTTTAGGAGTGTAGGAGGTAATGAGAGGCAGAAGTGAGAAGGCAAATTATAATGTGATTTGTTACAGACTGGATATATGATGTGCTACAAAACCAACCGCTAATCATGGGGAGAGTGTGGAGAAAAGGAGTGTGTAAGGGAACCTTAGACTTAAATGATGGCATTTAAATCAAGTCATGAACAGTTCAACCAATAGGAAATGGGAAGGAAGCATTTTAGCAAAAGAAATGACTGTGAAATGGTAGGTAAAGGCACAAAGCAACGTAGCACACTAGGAAGGCCACATGCTTCCACAGACAGAAAGAGGAAACAGACAAGATCGGTGGCAGACTTTTCTGTTTGTTTTGAGACAGGGTCTTGCTCTGTAGTCCAAGACTAGCCTAGGGCTCACTATACAGGCCAAGCTGGCCTTGAACTCACGATTTTCCTGCCTCGACTTCATGAGCACTAGGATCATATGCATGTGCCACCATGCCCAGCTTGAATAGTAGGTCTTGAAGCTGAAAAGTTCCCCAGCAGCCCGATCAGTGCAAGGTCTTGAATGCCGCATTGAAGAACCTGAGCATAACTTTATTAGAAAATGGAGCTGCTGAGGGTCCTTATGCTGGGATTCCATCTTCAGTTTAAGAAATCTCACCCTGGGCCAGACAGTAGATTACTGAGAACCCTGTAAAAGTAGATTAAACTCATGTATGTTACACCCCAAGGTTCTGATTCCATAGGTCTGAGGGAGAATTCGCACAAGTGTTTTAAATGTTCTGCAGCTGATTCCCATTCATTTATTTCCAAATTACTTATTTAGTTTCTATTAATATAAACTGAGGACTCAACTACAAAAAAGATCAAAACTATACCTTCATACAGCTAATTTATTTCATAAATATGTGTAGGAAAACAGCCAAAGAAATAAGCAACTTATAGCAGTCCCCTCTTATCCACATGAGATACATCTCAATAACCCCAGTGGCTGTCTGAAACTGCAAAGTACCAAGCCCTCCATATACTGTGATTTGCCTATATACCGTGTAGGGTTGCCACACGATACCAGAGTCCCATCTGTTGTTTGATGTGCTTTGTCCTATTACCTCCTTTGCGTCCCTGTTTGTGTGCTTTGGGGCCATAATTGAGTAAAATAAGGGTTACTTGAACATAAGCACTGTGACAACAATGGAGACTACTACTAAGCAGCCAGTGGGCAGGTAGCATATACAGCGTGAATACACTGGACCAAGGCTGATTCATGTTCCCGCTGAAGCAGGATTTCATCATGCCAGACAGAACGGAAAGCAATTTAAAATTTATAAAGTATTATTTCTGGAGATTTTTATGTAGTATTTTTGGGTTCATGTTTGATCATAGGTAACTAAAACCAAAGAAATGGAAACTGTGGATAAGGGGCAACAGCTGCAGACACTATATTAGGTAAGAGATCCCATGGAAACAGATGAGCTGTGTGCACGTGTGTTTGTGTAGGTTATCATGACCATCAGGAAGTGCGGTGCTGACAAGCTGAGCAATGGATCAGAGGAAGTGAGGATTTCTGAGGATGAGACTGGTGGCAAAGGGAAGCACAATTTCAAAGCCTAACAACAAAACCTACCTTGTCTGTTTAGCAAGAGCAATGAAGACTATAAGAGGAAGGCCACTGCTGGGGGTGACTGTGAATGGTCTGGGTCACTGAAAGGACTTGTACTCTCAATGAGGCCTGAAACCACTGCAGCCTTTTGAATAGAGAAGTGACCGACATGAAACTTTTGATCACTCCAGCTGAGAAAGACTCACAGGGGCTGGGATAGACGACAGGTGGGGTTAGTGATAAGTGACGGAGGTGTCACAGGCAGCTGAACAAATCTATGTGTCCTTTATTTAAAAATATATTATATTATTACAGACAGCTGAGTTAGTTAAAACTATTACAGGCAGTCAGACAGGGCTGGGCCCTCAAAGGAGCCAGTGCAGAAGTTCAGATACCTTGTGACTTCTGAGGAGACAGGCACCTTCCGCGGTGGGCCAGATCTCAAGACAAAAGGCAGAATGAATACTGCATCCTAAGGGTCAACAGTCCAAATAGTTCTCTATCACCCTGAGGAAGTCAGGAGTCAGCATCCCACCCCCTACAGGAAGAGTCACTGCTGTTAAGCATCCCTGCTTACTACGTGACTTGCTTCCCCATTTGTCCCTGATTTAATCAATTTTACCTGAGCAGTTAATCTTATTGGTTAGCCATAGTTCTGTCCCACCTTATGCCCACCTTGTGAGTTCCCAGGTTTTCATCACCTTGGACCCATCTCACCTTGTGGTTTTACTCTCTAAAAGTCTCTAGAAAAGACAGTCCCTGGCAACCCACTTGGGACCCCTTCTGTCTCCCTCAGACAAAAGCTTTCTCTCTCTCTCAATAAATATATTCTGCTCTTAACCTCCGTCATCCCTAAAATTCATTCTTTGATTTTAGAGAATACGAACTCAAACCGGACATCTAGTATGTTGGGAGTTTCATTCCCCTGTATCAGAGGAAGTCTGGATAATGACTGTCAAGAGTGCTGAGGTGAAGGGAAGGAAGAGAGGAGGGGCAGTCAGCCTAGCCAAGAAGTTATTGCTACAGAAGGGAAGCAGCAGAGAAAGGAAATACCCAAAGGCAACAGCTGGGATAAGACGGCCCTACTGGGGGGCCATGCTTGCTTATGGGGTAAGTTAAGAAGGTGTAACTTAAAACTAAGACAGGATTTATAGCAAAGAAACAAGTTCCTGTCTACTTTGTCCCTCCACCCAGCTGCATGAATTTGCATACAAGTGTGCATATGTGTGTGTGTGTTGGTGATGTATATAATTAGTTGGTATTTTGATATGTTGATTTTTAGGGGCCCAGAGATCATAGCTGGTCAGGAAGAAGCAATATGTTGAGAAAGGCATAAAGTCATGCCATGATAAGGAGGCTGAGATTCAGGAGGGCACCTGGACTGGCTTGGGAACTACAGCAGGGATTGGAAGCAGAGGGTCAGAGGTACCTGAAGGCCTGTGCCAGGGACCTCCATGCTTACAGGGCTAGCAGAGGAAGAAGGGCTGTTTTCAGTGTGTTGTGAAATGTCCCTGCTCCCCATATGCACGTGCACACACACATGCTGAGTGAGCACAACTACGCACTTTTTAAAACATGGATGCTACTGCAGGGTTGTGACCGGGAGTTCCAAGTGAACTGATATAATCGATTGTTTTAAACACTATGTGTGGCCTGAAGTGTAAACATCAGATACCGAACATATACACACTTAACTTACACACATTCTATTCTTTGCTCACCAGAGATGGTTCTTCTTTGAGTAGAAGCTAGATGGCCTACTTGAAAAACAGCAGTCATTTGGATAAATAACCCATCCTGCTTATACAAAGAAATGTCCATTGTCCCCCAAGACAGAAGACAGAACTGAAGCGTCACTGGATGAGTCAGAGAGTGCTTTCTGACTGTAACTGCACTGCCTTTTGAAATGCAGAGATGGCAGTAAGGGGAACCATTTCCTGTAGATCTGTTGAAAAACCTTCCATTGCTTTTCTGCCCAGTGAAGTTTTTAACTGTGCTCTTAAAATCCCATACTTTTATTCCATTTGATGGTAAAAAGAAAACAAAAGCATTTATTTTTATATAACTACGGGGGCTAGTTCCTTAATAGATCTCAAATCTCAGTTAATGGAACTCAACTGCTGTCAATTAGTTTTACTTAGGAATCTTCAAATGTGCCCATATTTATGTGCTGCAGAGATGTTATTTTTGTTCAAATCATCTCACTATGCCTATTAAAAAGATTTTCCCTTGAGCATCCAGTGATGATCTGTTGTCAGAATGAGCAATGATCATTTACAGATAATCACCATATCCTGTTTAGAGAGTTTCCAAGCCAAGAGACTAGAAGCCTCCATGGTTTTCTTAGCTTAGCTAATAAGCTCTGGACTGAAATCTAATATAGCTTTGAAACCTTCCATAGTAGCTTCTTTGTTATCAACACTAATTTAAGGCATGCCTATTGACTCCTCTCTGAAACTGATCTCTGCAGCTACTTTACTCCTGCTTCTATGCATATAAACATAATAGAAACATAGACATGCAATTAAAATCTTTGTTGCTCTTTCTGGCTGACTTAATTTCTTCTTTAAAATCACAAATTTGGGCTGCAGATATAACTGATGTAATGCTTGCCTAGTGTTTGGGCTGGGGATGTAACTGATGTAACACTTGCTTAGTATGCATGAGGCTCTGAATTTGATCCCCAGCACCACAGGGGGGAAAAAAATCACAGATTCAATGATGAGCACATAATATAGCTAGAAGAATCACTGCATATGAAAATATAGCTCTATAAGCATAAAATTTAGATTATTTTAAAGGCATACAGATACATCTAATGATTCCTAATTCCAAGTATCACATGTGATATTTCTTTCACCTGAACATAAACATTTCCTTACTTAGGAAAAAATTCTCCAATCCCACAAAACTCCTGAGGCCCTTCCTGTTCAGTCCATTTTTTTTTCTTTCTTTTTCAACTCAACACTGTTTTCCTCATGAACAATTACACAGGCAAAACCCACGACCCAGCATTAACCACCAGCCACTTCCAGTACCACCCGGGCTGCAGCAGTGTTCTTTCTCCAGGTGGGGAATTTGCAGCGTCTCTCACCAGCCTTATTTACTCTCACCTGAGCCAGCTGCTCTGCAGTCCGAGCGTCATCTCCCCCTCCACGATGAGGTCATGATGGGGGATACCAAGATGGCGTTGGTGGCTTTATAGGAAGAGGGATAGAAACCCAAACGAGCACACATGCCATGTCTCACCACGTGACGCCCTCCACCATGTCGTCAGGCAGCATGAGGTGCTCACCAGATGCTAAACTGATAGTGTGCTAGGATCTTAGGCTTCCCAGCCTCTAGAACTATGAACCAAAGTAAACCATGAACCAAAATAAACTTTATTCTTTATAAGTTACCCAGTACTAGACATTGTTATAACTGCAAAATGGGACTAAGAGTGTACATTTTAATTCTAGAACGAGTGATGCTTTAGATACTGTCTTATATCAAATGGGGATTTAGTATTTTCTCCTACCTAGATCTAAACTCCATGAAGGTTTCACTAGTCCTCTTGCTTCTTCTGTGCATTCCTACATAGTATCTGACATGGTTGGAATGGAGGTGCTGATTTTGCACACTCTTTCTCCTTTTGGTGTTTTTTATCCTAGCAAACAGCTCTAGTAGCACCTCAACTCTCCTTAACTCAGGCCAACATTCTACATGGTGTCTTGGATTCTTCGCTTTCCCTGAGCTCCTAATCTAATCCAGGTGCAAGCTCTGAATACAACCATTTCTCTCTCCTCTACCCACCACTCTACTCAAAGTCTTCCTTCTTGAACCTGGTTTCCCTGCCACTGTGCCATCTATTCATTACACAGCAGGGTGGTTTTTCTTTTCTTTTTTTTCTCTTCTTTCTTCTTCCTTCCTCTTTTTTTTTTTTTTTTTTTTTTTTTTTTTTTTTTTTTTTTTTTTTTTTTTTTTTTTTTTTTTTTTTTAAGCAATGTTTCATTCAGGGTTTTGTGCATGGTAGGTAAATGCTTTGCCATTGAGTTATACCTCCGGCTGAGGATGATCTTTTAAAATGCACATCCTGCTTAAAACTTTCCAAAGAGCATCTACTCCTTTAGAGTAAATTTCATATCCTGCCCTTTACAAAGACCTGCATGGCGTGGCCACTGCACATCACACTATTCTTTCTCTTTCTGCCACCTTTCTCCCCACGCTTCTGCCTGACTGTCCACTTCCCTGGGCTCGGAACACACCATACTCTGCATCCTCAGCACCACGGACTCTGCTCCTTACTCAGCACTCCGTCGAGATGGTGGCAATGAAAAGCCTCCAGGACCAGGTCATCTGGAGGACGACAAAAGCCCTGGTCACTGGCTTTTGTTCTCTGCATATTACTCATTTACATCTGTCTGATTTCTCCAGAAAGGATGACTTCTTGATCCCCCTGGCTAGCATAGTGCCTGTACCTGTAGGCACACATGAACTTATGTTGCACGACTAAATTATAGAAGTTTAGATAAAGTGTTCCCAAGTGACAGGCTGATAGTATCAAGAAAGACAGGTTGATAACATGAAGTGAGAAACAGTCTTAATGCGTTATTTACTAAGCAATTTTGAGGGGAGTAAACCAGACACCTTCATGGATTATCTGACAAAAGCCTTACTAGATGGGCTCCTATAGCTCCTGTTTCTTAGACATACCCAGCTTGGGAGCCTGATGAATTGTAGTATGCACACCATGAAGGTAAAAAATGCAGCCACTCCTTACGCTTGATTGCAAGAGCAGATTGGTGATCTATTAAGAGTGGACTGGGAATTGAGGCAGGCATCTGTGCTTGCCAGTAATAACCTCACTAACTTCCACTAAGTTAACATTTGATTGATACATCCAATATGTTTGATGAAAACAGTCTAAAACTGCTACACATTGCTAGCACTTGGTCCTAACTTTAAATGCTTTCAGCCTCGGGCATTCTTTGAAGAATACTACTGGGAATTATTGAATCATCCAGTACTCCTGTTTATTCAAAAAGCAATCGTAACCATAAAACCCAACCTCTGTGCCTCATACAAAGGCAGCTGACCTAATGGTCTGATGCAAGTAAGCTGTGTCATCAAATGAGCCATGGTGGAGAACAGCAACGCAGGATAAAGCTTCAAGCCATGAGTAACAAGAAGATGCAGAGCTCCTCAGAGGGCCTGAACGACATGGGTTGAAGGAGAAAGAAGCCAATAAGGTGTAGAGGGAAGGAGGAAAAGAAGAAAATTTCCATTTGTTGTTTCCACTGCTTTTTAACTTTTTTTCATAGACAACAAGAAAATGCCACTCCAAAAGTGAAACTGGTGCCACCCTGCACCAAGATGGGCTCTGCTCAGTAAGCACTCAAGCTGACACCACCCACTAACACAGATGAAACAGACCAGAATGGCCAAATGCTTACCTTTCTTTATGTTTATGAAGTCTAAAAATTGAGCAAACAAAAATTACCAGTCTGTTAAATCTGTTATCTTTTTTTTTTTTTTTTTTTATGTTTAGAAAATTTCTTTACTCTTTTTGCTTCATGTCCTTCTCCAGAGCAGGACACTTCTGCTGTTTCTGGTGTAACAGATTGATATAAGTGTAGGGGCAGAAACTAGCACATTCCCTTCAACACTAGTCAGAATTTGTCTCATACAGCCATAGAAATGCATGGGGAGAGCTTCGATGTGTGGTGTGGTGCAAGTTGAAGGCCTGCACAGCATGCTCCATCTAGCCGGGCAGCCTTGGTGAGCTGCTGAGAACCTAGCAAGGCCCTACCCAGCGACCCCAAGCAGCCAGGGAGCCTTGGTGCACTGTTTGGGTCCTGGTAGGGCCCTGCCCAGTGACCCCAGGTAGCCAGGGAGCCTTGGTGCACTGTTTGGGTCCTGGTAGGGCCCTGCCCAGTGACCCCAGGCAGCCAGGGAGCCTTGGTGCACTGTTTGGGTCCTGGTAGGGCCCTGCCCAGTGACCCCAGGCAGCCAGGGAGCCTTGGCATGCCATGTGAGGCATGCTGAAGGTCCGCCCAACATACTCCACCCATTCAGGGAGCCTCTGAGTGCTACTAGGGACCTGGTAAGGCCTGCCTAACAACCCTCACTCAGCTGGGGAAACTCCCTCCAGTACAGACAGCCATCCTCAACCCAGAAAACAACTGAGATTTTGCATTTGGCTGCCCTAGGGCAATACAGGAAAATGAGAAAACAAAAAAGCAAAATGCAGTCTCACACCTCCAGCCCATACCAAACAAGCCTAAGAGATGTGGACAGAGAAGAAAGTGTAAGTTATACACCTAAAACTTCTGAAATGATAGCAACTGAAGTAAAGAAACAACTCCATGAAGCTGTAAGGAAATCAGATCAGAAATAATATCCCAGGTAAAAGAAGAAATGACAAATGTAATGAAAGAAAAGCTGAACATATCTAAAGAAGACATAGGTTAAAAAAAAAAAAGAGGAACACTGCAAAAAGATGGAAACCTTGACTGAACAATATAAGAAAGAATTAGAATGTATGAAACAGATTCAAAGAGATACCCAGGAAATCAAAAATTCCATCAAAAGCTGGCCAAACTGCCTGAATGAATGTGAAGATAGACTTTCAGACCTCAAAGACAAGATTATAGCTCATGAACAGGAAAGGAAAGATCTTTTAAAAACCAAGGAATCAGGAAATAACAATTCAATAGTTGCAAGATGATACAAAGAAAAACAATTTAATTCTGATAGGTGTAAACTAAAACGGTGACAACACAAATGATATAAAAAGACTATTTACAGAAGCAATAGCAAAAAATTTCCCAAACATGGGAAAAGAAACTGACATACAGACAAGTGAAGCATATTAGAACTCCAATTAGCCATAACCAAAATAAATCTACACCCAGACATGTAATAATCAACATCCAAGAAATTCAATATAAGAACAGAATATTAAAAGCTGTTAGAGAAAAGAAACAAGTCACCTGTAAAGGAAAGCACATCAGAATCACAGCAGACTTCTCAACACAAACAATCAAGTCAAGAAGAGTGAAGTATTCCAAATCCTAAAGGAAAATAACTTCTAATGCAAATTGATGTACCCTGCAAAACTATCCTTCAAAATCCATGGAGAAATAAGATACTTTCATGACAAAGAAAAACTGAAGAACTTCATGACCACCAAACCAACTCTACAAAGAATACTGAAAGATACTCTAGACAGACATAAAAATACTATGACTTCAAGAACAACAGCAGAATAAAACTACCAAACAGGGCAAACGATTAAACAGAAGGGAAAGGTAAAGAATCAACAGCAGAAAGATGACATGACAAAAATAAGCCAATATATATCACTTATAATCATTAATGTAAATGGCCTCAATTCACCAATTAAAAGAAACAGACTGGCAAAATGAATCAAGAAACAACATCCAACCATATGCTGTATACAAGAAACATCTAACCCAAAAGGAAATTCAGATTGAAAGTCAAAGGATGGAAAACAATACTTCATACAATAGGAACCTCCCCAAAAGCAGGGGTATCTATTCTATTTACAGACAACATGAACTTCAAGAATGATCAAAAGAGATAAAGAAGGTCACTACATGTTGGTTAGGGGAAACTTTCAAGAGAAAGAGATAACAATCTTAAGTATATATGCACCAAACAGGGAAGCACTCAGCTACATAAAACAAGTATTAATAGACATGAAAAATCAAATAAGCAATAACACAGTTGTAATGGGAGACCTTAAAACCCCATTGACACAAAGATCAACTAAACAAAAAATCTGCAAAGAAATGACATAACTGAATTAAACTTGTGAACAAATGCACTTAGTAGACATGCACAGAGTGTTCTACCCAACAACATCAGAACATACAACCTAAACAGGACATTCTTTAAAATAGACCATATGTCAGCTCATGGAACATGCTTGAATAAATGCAAAAGAAATGAGATTATATCATGCATATTATGTACTCATAGTGCCATGAAACTAGAAATTAATGACAAAAGAAATTGCAAAAACTCCATAAAAACATGGAAGTTAAATCATACACTACTGAACAATCAAAGGGTCACAGAGGATGTTAAAGAAGAAATTAAACAATATCTACAAGCAAACAAAAATGCAAATACAACTTACCAGAACCTGTGGAACGCAATGAAAGCAGTTCTCAGAGGGAAATTTATTGCGCTGAATTCCCAAATGAGGAAAACAGAATGAACACAAATAAATAACCTGATGCTACACCTCAAATATCTAGAAAAAGAAGAGCATGTCAAGTCCAAAGCCAAAAGAAGGGAGGAAATTATAAAGATCAGAGCAGAAATTAGCGCAATTGAGACTCAGAAAACAATACAAAGAATTAACAAATCAAAGAGTTGGTTCTTTGAAAGAATAAATACAATTGATAAGCCCCTAGCCAATCTTATTTTAAAAAGGAAAGAAAAAGCTCTAATTCATGCAATAAGGAATGAAAAGAGTGAAATCATTAAAAACCCCAAATACAGAGATCATCAATACCCTCTTCGACAACCTGTACTCTCATAGGTTCGATAACACAGAAGAAATGAACAAATTCCTAGAAACATGAATTACCAAATCTGGATCAAGAAGATGTAAAACTGCTGAATGACCCAATTTCAGTTAATGAAATTGAAAATGTAATTAAAACCTTACCAACAAAGAAAATCCCAGGTCTTGATGGATTCACTTCTGAATGCCAAAAGAAATTCAAGGAAGACTTAATGCCAACACTCCTCTAAATCTTCAATGAAATTGAAAGGGAAGCAATTCTGCCTAACTCATTCCTGGAAACAAGTATTACCCTAATATCAAAACCAGAGAAAGATCCAACCAAAAAGAGAACTACAGGTCAATCTCCCTAATGAACATAGATGCAAAAATCCTCAACAAGGTACTAGCAAACAGAATGCAGCAAATCACCAAGAAGATTATACACCACAACTAAGTGGGATTCATCCCAGGAATGCAGGAATGATTCAACATATGCAATCAATAAATGTAATATACCATATCAATAGAGCCAAAGATAAGAATCACATGATCATCTCGATAGATGCAGAAAAAGCTTTTGATAAGGTTCAACACTTATTCATGATAAGAACCCTACCAAAAATTGGAATAGATGGTCTTTACCTCAATCTGATGAAAGCCATTTATGACAAACCAACAACCAGCATCATATTAAAAGGTCAAAAACTGAAAGCTTTCACTCTAAAATCAGGAACAAGACAAGACTGTTCATTATCACTATTCCTATTCAATATAGCATTGGAAACATTAGCCAGAACAATTAGACAAGAGAAAGAAATAAAAAGAATAAGGATAGGAAAGGAAGAAGCTAAATTATCATTATTTGCAGATGACATGATACTCTACATAGAAGAGCCCCAAAACTCCATTGAAAGACTTCTACATGTAATAACCAATGTAGCTGGATACAAAATAAACACTCCAAAATCAATAGCATTCTTATACACAAACAACAAACTCACTGAGAGAAAAGTAAGAGAAACCACACCCTTTACTATGGCATCCAAAAAAATGAAATACTTAGGAATCAATCTAACAGAGGAAGTAAAAGATCTATACAGTGACAATTACAGTACTCTAAAAAAAAGAAATCAAAGAAGATTTCAGAAAATGGAAAGACATTCCTTGTTCATGGATAGGAAGAACAAACATTATGAAAATGGACATTCTCCCAAAATTTTTATACAGATTTAATGCAATCTCAATCAAAATACCATTAGCATACCTCACAGATCTAGAGAAATCAGTCCTAAAATTCATGTGGAACCAGAAGAGACCTAGGATAGCAAAGGTAATTCTGGGCAACAAAGGTAAGGCCAGAGGCATCACAATCCCTGACTTGAAGTTATACTACAAAGATACTGTGATAAAATCAGCATGGTACTGGAATAAAAAGAGACCTGAAGATAAAAGGAATAGATTAGAAGATACAGCCACAACTACAAACACACTCAGCCACTTTATCTTTGACAAAGAGGCCAAACATGTACACTGGAAGAAAGATAGCCTCTTTAATAAGTGGTGCTGGAAAAACTGGCTTTCTATATGCCAAAAATGAAAAGTAGACCCATGCCTATCACCATGCACTAAAGTTAAAATGGATCAAAGATCTAAATATTCAAACAGAAACACCGAATCGGCTGGAAGACCAAGGAGGTAGATAACTGGAAGACATAGGCATAGGCAAGGAATTCATGAACAAAAATCAAGCTGCACGGGAAACACTTTCCAGAATCAACGACTGGAATATCATCTTATTAAAAAGTTTTTGTATGTCAAAAGAAATCTCCAACAGAGTGAAAAGAAAACCCACAAATTGAGAAAAAAATCTTCGTCAACTATCCCGCCAACAAAGGACTTCTATCTAGAACATATAAAGAATTAAAAAAAATCAGGCCCCTAAAATTCAAAGACCCAATCCAAAAATGGACATCTGAGGTGAATACACACGTCTCAGCTGAAGAAATACAAATGGCAAATAAATACATGAAAAAATGTTCAGCATCATTGGTCATTAGAGAAATGCAAATTAAAATAACACTGAGATTCCATGTCACTCAAGAATGGCCAGGATCAAGAAAGCCACCAATAATAAATGCGGGAGAGGCTGTGGGGAAAAAGGAACTCTTGTGCACTGTTAGTGGGAGTATAGACTGGTGCAACCACTATGGAAATCAGTCTGGAGGTTCCTGAAAAAGCTGGGATTGGAAGTCCCATTTGACCATTTGTAATAGACAAATCTTGGAAACAACCCAAATGCCCATCAGCTGAGGAATGGATAAAAAAGATGTGGTATATTTATATGAAGGAGTACTACTTAGCTATAAAGAAGGATCACATTGAGGCTTTTATAGGTAAATGGATGAGACTTGAGATCACACTCATAAGTGAAATAAATCAAACTCACATGTATAAATACTGAATTGTATCCCTCGTGTAAGAAACTGAAAGAGTAAATAAGGTCCAAAACTCTTCAATAAATATTGTGAAAGGGTAAGAAACTCCTCAAAGGGGACAAATAACTCAGGGAAAAGGAGAAAAGAAGGGAAAAGAAAAAAGATATAAATTTGTATATATATACTTAAGATAGCTAAGACAAGTGTACTACTAATTCTATTAGTTCTTAGAACAAAACAGTTAACATTCACAGGATTAGTTCAATATTGCATGTCTATATCTGGTAATCTGAGTAACTCTTTTGAAGATAACTATGTAAAATAACAACCTTTGTTAAGTTCCTACCTCATTGTTTTGAAAGCCTGTATTGTTATTGTTCTGGGTTTTGTGTTATCACTGTTTGTCTTTTTTGTTTCTTGTTTTTCTTGTATTTTTTGGTTTTGTTCTGTTTTTCCCTCTTTAAAAAAAAAAAAGAATGAATGGGGAGTGTAGTTCAGATCTAAGGAAAAAAAAATCATTTCTGGCCCTTTCTCAACACGAGGTACCTTACCATGATCACTTTTGAGTGGCATGACTTTGCCTTTAAGAAACAACACTCTGGGAAGCTGAGGCAGAAAGATGGCAAGTTTATGCTCAACCTCAAGCAGCTTACTGACTTAGAGACAGCCTGCCTCAAAATAAGAAAAGGGCTGGCGATATAGCTCAATGCAAAGAGTCTGGGTTCCAACCCCAGTAAGCCACCCTGAAAAAAAAAATAATAATAAAAGTAAGAAACATCAAATAAGCATTGAAGAAAACCTCAGGTAACTAAAACTGAGTGAGAACAATGAACAGTGTTCAGTAAAACACATTTTCATTAAAAAGAATAAATCTCTACGACAGCAGAACCTGCATTTTCAACTTTCCTTTGGCTTTCCCGAGTCAGTTTAAGAAAAGAAGCAGGATACTTCTCAAGTCACATGAGGCTCCTTTCCTAAACCACAGCCTGACGGAGAGCTCGTGGCCCATCACAAACCTATGCTCTTTCTCACTGCAGACCCTCAATTTAGGAGCTCTGCTGACTTGTAAAAACGTGTTCCAGGTTGTAACAAGGCAAATATGACTTAACCTGAGAGCAATGTTTAAAACAAATTTCATAACATCTGCCCTGTCATTTTTAACCAATACCTTCTGTTTCCCCAGAACTTAAACAGAGCTTTATTTTTAAAAGTTAAGTTTCATGGGCCTTTGTTCAGCTGTATGGGACAGTCACTCCTGGCAATTAAAGGCTTCTACTAGGGAAAAAAATGCTCCCAGTGTTTTGGCATTTCTACTCCATGGGCTCATGCTCCAAATTAAGTTTGTCCACAAGAATATAGAAAGTTATTCTTTAAATTGTCATCTTAATAAGCAAAATACATTTCTGCAAGAAGTCTGACAGATTAATTAACAATGGACCAAATAATGTATGTGTGTATGTCAGGGGGGTGGTGGTTGTTGGTCATCAAGACAGAAATACATATATTAGGGAGAGAAACGGGACACGTTTGTTCTCCCAGTACATCCCTGGTGGATATTTCATGAGAATAAAATCCTCAAGCTGAATATAGAAATTATGAGAAGACTTTTACTGATGTGAGCATGCTTTTCATCTATCTGTTATGGCTTGTATCTAGATGTCCCCTCAAAGTCTCGTGTACTTCTAGGTGGGGCTTTTCAGTGATGGTTGAATCTAGGTGTGTGATGCTAGGACTGAGGGTATATGGTACTAACTTAGTCCACTGATTGGTTTAGCACAGTTCTGGGTGTGGATAATGTGAAGCCCCATGCTGGTGTGAGTGGCACTATCCAAAAGGTAGCCTGGATGGGATAAAAGGGAAGGGGAGGCTGCCGCCACTGCCTTCCGCCTGCTCCGGCATGGACTTCTCCCCTGGGATGTCCTCCTGCCATGCTACCCTACCGTGGGGCCAGCTGCCTACAGAATCAAACCTCTACAATACAAATCTTTCCTCCTTTAACTTGTGGGTGGTGGGGATTTTGTCTCAGCAATGAGGAAGAAATTAAGACACTGAGATTTATTATACAGGCATCAGGTTTTCAAAGAGATACAAAAGATGAAAAAGATCTATCCCTACTTTCAAAACACAGTCGTCACTCCGCCTACACGGGGGCTGGGTACAAGACTCCTGTCAATGCAGAACTTCAAGGGCACTCAAGTTCCTCATGCATGTTGGTGAAGTATTCACATTCAAGCTATTCACATACTTCTGTACCCTTTTAATAACCTCTAGAGACCTATAATACCTAACACAATGTAAATGCTGTAGGAAAAAGTTGTTTTATTGTATTGTTCAGAGAATAATAACAAGATTAGTCTAGATATTTAGTAAAAATGGGGTTTTTCTTTTTCCAAATACTTTTGTTCTGTGATGAGTGAATCTACAGATAGAAGACTTGTGGAGCTTTTGGTGGATGTACTTTTGGTGGATAGACTTTTCAGTGTTTTGTGGCAGTCTCATGATATTCTACCTTGACTTTAATCCAGAATACATGGAGATTTGAAATTGGCTCAAACATACTTTTAAACTAAGGAGAAAGTAAAATTAAAACTAAAAAAAGTAACTAAGGAAAGGATGCTTCACAGCAATGACATTTAAAGGACAGGTGATAGAGTAGAATAAACCACTGAAATATTGATAAAAGTTGCTGTTACTAGGAAAGAATTATGGTTCAGAAGCAAAAGACAGACTTTCTAGAAGGAAAGGATGGTCAGGAGAATAAGGGCTACCAGGAGATCAACCATCATGAAGGTAAAGAAGAGGTCACTGCATTTAGGAGGGAGGATGTGGAAGACACATTGAGGACATCCAATAGGAAAATGGCTAAGGTTTTCATAAAAATCAACATCAAGCCTAAAATAATTGTCCTTCTTAGAGAACACTTCATTAACCCACCATCCAGTAATTATGAATAGAGTTTTAACCAGACCACACTGTAGTGTTTTTAAAAGAATGGTGGAATTATTTTTTAAATAGTCTTTTTGCCAAGGACCAAAGATTTAAATAAAACTTAAAAAATCCTCTACCTACAGTAGCAGTCCACAACCTTTTGGGCAACAGGCACCTGTTTCCTAGAAGAAAATTTCTCCATGGATGGGGCAGGGGCAGTGGTGGCAGCTGTGGTTTTCGGATGATTCACACACATTATATTTATTCTGAATGTTATGTCTATTATTATCACATTGTAATACATAATGAAGGAACTATACACCTTGGCATAATGCAGAATGAGTGAGAGCCCTGGACTTGTTTTCCTGCACATAGACGGCTCCATTTGGGGGTGATGCAAGGCAGTGATATCTGAAGTACGTTGTTTAGGTCTAGGCTACTGCATAATTTCATTTTGGCTGCTGTCACTGCAGAGAACTGTGCTACACAAAGGTAGGATGCTTGCTGGGAATGGAAGCAGACTTTCAGTGCTTTTGTGGCAATCCCAGGATATTCCATTTTGCCTTTGATCCAGAACGCAGGGAGACATGAAGTTGTCTCAGATATAGTTTTAAGGCCATCATCCTTTGCAATCTTGAGCAGCTGATCCTTTTCTAGCATGGACAAGGTTGGCTTACCTGGTTTATTCACAAATGGGTCATGGATACATTCCTTCACAGTTCGGAAATCTTTTGTGTTTGGGAAGTAAAACTCAAACTCTTTCAAAAACTGATATAGGTGGCCAGGCAGGGAAAATGAAGGCTCTAGCTCAGTCACTTTCAACATCACTGGCCAATGTTTGAAATATGTCAAAAAACCCTAATGTTCACTTATCGCCCCCATGATTTCAATTGACTTTGAAAGGAGCCACTTTATCAGTATTCAAAACGGAGCACAGCTGTCAGTCTCCCCGGAGGTGACAGACCGAGTTTGCTGAGCAGGTTGAATGTGTCAATGGTTAAGTACATTGGGACCCATTCTGTGTCACTGAACTGTGCTGCCAGTAGTGAATGTTTTTCTAAAATAAGTGTCTGGAGTGGCTCTCAAAACTCAGAAGCTCTTGCCAGTGATCTACCTTTAGATCTACCATCTCACTTCTCTATAAAAATGAGACATGTGCTCTAGCACGTGTGTATAAGATGAGAGTTGTGCCAAGAGATGAGTTGAGGGAACATACTTTAATGTGGTAGATAATTTAACTACATCCTACAACGTGTTAAGTTAAGGTGACATTTTTGGCGAGCCAGCCTTTTTCTTATGGATGACATAGTGTGTAGACTCACACTCAGAAGCAACATTTTTGACCTGAACAGGGAAACCAGAAAGTTGTTCAGTATATATACTGTCTGTGTTATATACTGACACAAAATGACAGTTTTTCTGATATGTAATCATTCAGAGATTTGAATAGTTTTGCAGCTGTGGTCTTTGTGGCCGGCAACAAAAGTGCACATAGCATATCCTCATGGATATCTTCCTGTAAAATGTGTCACACAAAAACAAGTGTTGTTGTCTTGATATCAACATCAGGAGACTCATCAGCTTAGACTGCGAACCATGGTGACTCATTAATCCACTTTAATAACTGTGTCAATATCCTCTGCTATTTCCTTAGTTCATCCAATTATTTTGCTAGCTGAAAGAGAAACATGTGCTCTCCCAAAAGGTTCACAACAAAGGTCCTTAACAGCAGGCAAGATCAACTCTTCACCAGTAGTAAAGGACTTCTTAGCTTTAGCATTCTAATTAGCCATTAAGAATGATAATCTCAGTGTAGACACATTTGATGAAGTGGTGGCCTTCAGTAATTGCTTGTGCTCTTTATGGTCATATTTTTCTTCTTAAGAACTCCAAAGGCTTATCTTTAATGCAGGTTGCTTGGTTTCCATGAGGCAAAGTAGTTTTGAAAGTTTTGTGGCTTCCTGGATAGCCAGTCACCACCTATGATACAATCTGAGTTTGGAGAATGTTATGGTTTGTGTCTGGATACTCCCCCAAAGCCTCACACAGTCATGAAGGGCAGGCTTTTTGAAGGTGGCCAAATCTACAATTTGTGATTGATTCACAGTCCAATGCTGGAATTAAGGATGTGAGTGCTATACCTAACCTAGGTGGGTACCCTGCATGCACTATGAGGGAGGAAAAGAGAGTTGCCCTCTCTCTCTCCTTTTTGCTCTTGTTGCTTTTGCTGTCTTCTGCCACCATGAACCATGGCCCCTCTGCTGTGTCATCCTGGAGTCAGCTGATGTGGACTGAAGCCTCTGCTAATGTGAGCTAAATAAACCTTCCCCCTGTAACTTTGGGGGTTGGGTATTTTGTCTCAGAAATGAGAAAAGTAACTAAGACAGAGAACATGAATCACCCATTGCAATGAACCTTAAATAGGTCTCTTGGTATTTTCTTTGAATACCCCTTTCATTTATCGGTATCTTAGGGTTTTCTGCCATCTTATCACTGACTTCCCTTGCTTTCAGAGAAGCTCTCCAGTGATGTCTGTTTTTCACCCACTTTGTCCAGGGTTAGTTTGTGGGCTTACCACCAAAACGGTGACTGAGGCAAGGGCACAATGTGAGAAAGAGGTGAGGACGGAAGTGGTAAGTAAAATGATAGGCAGGCCACACATGGACTAAAATAAGTGCTGTTTTCTGATTTAAAGGCTGCCACCAGACGCAGCTTGTCACTTGCTAGAGTTTTGATCTAGTCTGAAAGTCACTGACTTATTACGCTCACTGTGGAGTCAAATCTCTCTGCTAATGTTAGTCTGTACTTGCAGCTGCTCCCCAGGGCTGGTGTCACCGCCTCAGCTCCTCCTCTGATCATTAGGCACTAGATTCTCCTAAGGAGTGCACGACTCACGTTTCTTGCATGCACCGTTCACAGTAGCATTCAGGCTTCTATGAGGACCTAACGCTGCTGCTGATCTGACAGGACGTGGAGCTCAGGTAGTAATGTGCTTCTAACAGGCCTCAGGCCTCTCACCTAGGATGGGTTTTGACTTTAAAATAATACAAATTTTTAAAAAATAAATCATTGAAGTTAAATATACAACCAATATGATGAAAACAAATTTAATAGCAACTAATAGGAATTGTTTCAGGAAACGGGAAAGATCAGGATTGAAGCAACAACAACACAATTAGCAAAGCAAATGAATTATTGTCTGGAAGTGGTAAATAAATAACATTCATGCCTTCCTTAACAGAGAAGGTAAAAAAAGAAATGTATCTTATGTGGTGAAACTTAACACCTTGATAGGTCACAGGGAAAAAAGAAAAGTTGTTCGAGTAAAGAAAAAAGCCATCAGAATTAGCATTTTCATATAAATTTAGAAGAAAGTTTTTACCTATTTCAGTAGCACTTTTATCTATACAACATGATTCCACGAACCCTGCTAATGTCTATAAACCACTGGGTGGAACAGCACAGTTACAAAACATTGGAGTTCACTGTGTATTCCAAACACATGAGCTCTCTGGATTAGTTATCACACCCAGAGGTCATAATTCACCGCTTCCTCTTTCATTTTAGCTTTTTTAGGGTCTCACTATGCAGTTTAGGCTGGCCTTGAGCTCACTTTGAAGCCCAGGCTGGTCTCGAACTTACAAAGATCCTTGTTCTTATTACAGAAGAAAATTATAGTGCTGTTAAATCTTTAGAAAACATTTTGGTCCTATGCACACATTTTCATCCAGGGAATTTCACAATGGTCATTTCATTTTTATAAAGAGAAAAGAAGTAAAGATCAATCACTGTAATGTGTGTGATTAATTTGTGTTTCCCTTGGTGAACAGAAGGATGAGTTTTGTTTTGCTTTGTTTTGTTTTGTTTGAGACAGGGTCTTGCTGTGTAGTTCAGGTTGGTCTTGAACTCACTATGTAGCCCAGGCTGGATTTGAACTCATGGCAACCCTCCTGCCTCAGCATCTTGAGTACTGGGACTACAGGCATGTGCTACCACACCTGACCAGAAGGTTGTTTTTTGCCCATAAATGCCACTGTTCGCTGGTGTCTCTGAACTCTGCTCATTCCTGTCTCTTGGTTCACGCGTTCTTTTTGATGGTGCTGGAGATCAAACCCAGAGCTTGTGCACACCAGGCACACACTCTGCCACTTAGGTACACCCCCAGCCCCTCTTTTTCTTTTGAAAAAAATTTTTGATACATATTTTCACTAAGTTGCCCTGGCTGGCCTTGACCTTATGATTTTCTTGTCTTACTCTTCTGCGTAAGTGCTACAATCACAGGCACACATCACCATGCCTGGCACCCAGTCCCTCTTTGCCCATTCTTGATGGGCAATGTCATCTACTTTCATGAGCTTGAATATCACACAAATGGTGGTAAGTTCTACTTTGGTAGGCTGAAATGAAGTTTGTAGATTATTTACTGCATAAGTAGCTGAATGAAGAATTTATTCAAAAGTAGTTCCTTGGGATTCAAAAGCATATGGATAGAAACATTTATTATTGGTCTATTAAAAAAAAACCTGATGGAGAACTCTCAATGGACAAAAGCAAAATTTATAAAGAGAACCATTAGAAGCTGAGTGGCTTCAAGGTGGAGGTGCAGACAGCTCCAGGCTCAGAGCACTGCCTCTGGAGGCCTTCATCACCTGACCTCCTCTTCCTGCTCTCAGCTGATTTCCGATTATAAAAGTTGGACTGAAGAAAGGTTTTCTCCCCATCACATTTTCCCCACAAGCTTTTAATACAAGTACAATATACATACATAAAGAGTACAGGTCATATATGTGGCTCTCAGAGGATTCTGCCTTTTCAAAAAATCAGTATGTGTGGATATAGCATTCACATAACAAAAAAAAAAAAAAAGTAACGGACATCTCTTTATTTTCTTCTATTTCTTACCCATCCTCTCTCCACTCAAGTGTAACCACCACCCTGCCTCGGACACCACTACTCAGCTTTCAAGTTTCGGAACTTCGTATAAATGAATCACCCTGCATGGATGCTTACGGAGACTTCTCAGATGTTACATATCACTGACTAGTGTACTTACGGAAGTGTGCTCTGTGCCCCTAGCTGACCAGCTGGCATTAGTGCAGGGTGCTGATTTCTCTCTCCTTTGCCAATACGATGCTATAATGAACAACAAGCCCAGGAAACACCTAGGAAACAATAAACCTGGGGGCTGGAAGCCTCAACATGTCCGGTTCACAGTTTCCCACTCCCGTGGCAGTAAACCTCTGAGATCCGTCTGGAGAATGCGTTTCCCATGTAGCACCGAACAGATACCAGATGGCACATGAGCCTCTGGGCTGCCACTTGGAGCAGATTCTGGAAGTGGCCTTGGGTGATGCTCTGCTCCTTCAGGTCCAGCTCTCAGAGTCCTCCCCTAGCTTGCTGTCCTCTGTGTCCAGTGTACATGCAGCTTGCAGGGCCACGTGCGGTGGCACCATTTCACACCCTGAGTCTGTTTCCAAAATGCAAACTGCACTTGCAGATGCGAGCCAACACCGGGAAGCCAGCAGGGAGAGGGGGCTCCGGCACAGAGCTCACGGTCTTCTCCCAGTGATGAAATCACCCAAAACACATGTGGTCAGACCCAGCAAGAGCCCCGACCACCATCTCACATCGAGAATCTTTCAGAACAGGAGTTAATTTAGATTTATGACCTAACCTCAGCATCAAATACTTCCTTCAACCATCACGAGCCCCACAAGTCAACTTTTCCTTTGAAGGGGGCGTAGGCGCCATACCAGGTAACTTAGTAAACTTAATGTCATTACTAATTAGTAATGGACATGTAAAAGTATAGGCCTTATCTAAGAGTTATGTGTATAAAAATACACCCCTTATTAAGCCGGCCAATCTCAGTGCTAGCCACCGTATTATTCTCAGGAAAAAACGACCTTCAACCAAAAGCCACTAGGAAGCAATGAAGTTTCATCAGGGCCGAGAGCACCCTGCCAGAGTGTGCTCTCCACTCAGTGACTGTCCACTCCTCCTTGGGAGGCTTTTCTTTAGAGTCTCTCAGTGGAAATTTGAACCCACAACTCCTTTTTCTTTGTTTTAAAAGTCTCTTCTTCCCATAAGAATCCTGCTTATTACAAGTTAATATCAAATTACTCAGGGTCCAAGTGCGCTGTGTCAGTCTAGGTAAATAAACACATCATTAAGGCATGATGCATGAAAACAACCCCTTTGGCTGCAAAAGACCAACTTTAAAAGAGGATAAATGCCCTGGTTCCACAAATAACTACTCTGATCAGATTCTTCTCATATTGGGCTAAGCCTGTTTAATTCTAAGGAAAAAAACAAGACTTCAGAATTAACAGGTTAAAAAAAGGCATAATTAGAAACAGTGAATTGTGGAGGACCAATCTATTTCAAGCTGCTGTGACTCTAACACCAGCCATCCTCTGCCCGGTCCATATGCTGAGGAGGGCACACGGTTTACCTTAGCTACCAGACCTAGTGTTGAGCTTCTATGTCACCTTTTAAGGAATATTGCAGTCACCCTGGATGGAGGGGCGGCAGGAAAGGAGGACTATGTCAGAAAGACAGACACAGGAGAGGAAAGGCAAATGAAGAACAGAGACCAACTGACAATTAGGTTGGAGGATGGGGGTACTTCCTTGGCATAGCAGGAAGTGGATGAGAGAATAGGAGAGTGTGGTCTGTGCATGTGTGTCCTTGCTACAAGGTGCTGTCCCAGGATGGCCACACAGGCAAGGGTCACACTACCAACTCCCTCTCATCTCTGTGAAGAGTTCTCTTGCTCCATCCATAGCTGACGGTCAGTAGAGGGAAGAAGAGGGGTTAGTCAGGGTTAGTGGTAAAGAAGGAGGGACCTTGCATTAGTCTATATTTCATTACCATAACAACAAACCTGAGCTGGGTAACCCATGAAAGAAGAGGTTTACTTAGCTCACAGTTTTGGAGGCTGAAAGTCCGAGATCAGGTGGCACCTTTCGCTTCACCTCTGGGAAAGCGGGAAAGCTCTATGGCAATGGCATCACACTGGCAGGAGTGCACATAGAAGCGGTCACTTGCAAGACAGGTTTGGGTCTTTGACGTCAATCTTCTTGTGAGAACTAACCAGTATCCCACAAGAACTACACTGATTCTTTCCAGGGGTAGTGTACCAATGATTCAATTGCTTCCCACCAGTTCCCGTCTCTTGAAAGTTCCACCACCTCTTAGTGATACCACGCAGGGCCCCAAGCTTCTAGCATGTGGACCACAACCTTGCGTGATAGATTTCGGGAGGCAAAGGCCTGAGGGCAGCGGGTGAGACAGAAGCAGGAGCTGCAAGGAAATCAACTTCTGCTCACTCAGGCGCTTGGATCTGATCCCTCCTCCCAAACACTGCACTCAAGTTGCACTCAGGGTAGTCTCAGGCCAAGGTGGGAATGAGAGTTGAAGCACTTGAAGCACCTAGGACTGCCCCTATTTAGGAAAGATCAATAGAAAAAAGGGTCACTTCTGTGCAGCTCAAGCAGTCATGGTGCAGAACTTGGTTGGGCACACTTGTAATCCCAGCTACTTGGGAGGCACAAGGATTACAAGCTTGGTGCCAGCCTGGGCCATTTAGCGAAACTCCTCTACCTCAACACAACATTTTAAAAAAGGGTGAGGATGTAGCTCAGTGACAGAGTGCTTGCCTAGCAAGATGCCCTGTGTTTGATCCCCAGTAATGAAAAACAATACAAAACAAAACAAAATTCTTCTCTCTTCCCAAGGAAATAAACTGAAGCATAAGGCAAAGCAGACTCTAACTCTAGAATGATGCTGGTGCTTTCCACAACCCGCCTCCTGACAGCCTGCTAACAAGCAAAGGAAGCCAGGAGGTGCCAGCAAGAACAGAGGGCGGGGGACCGGGGAGCGGCATCATTCACCCGTAAATGGGCCCCTGGATGTTTCGGAGTGCGGGTAGCTGGCAACGGAGAATGGAATCCTAACAGGGTCCTTTCTTCCAAAGCTGCACAGCTGCCAGCCTAAATCCCAAAGGCCCGGCAGAGTTTGCTGTGCCCCGCCGCACTGCTGTGCTGCAGAGGGAAGCAGTCTGATGAATCCGGTTTGCTGAAGGCTGCTCCCTTCCAGGCGGATATTCACGGAAAGCAGGCACAACAGGCCCTGTGGTCACTCCCGTAACTGTGCTTTCAGGATGTCACTGCCAGCGAGGGGCGCTGAGGCCAAGCTAGACGGACAGGCCTGAACAAGCCTGCTCCTCACCTTCTGGACTCCAGGAGCTCCCTTTCTCCTAAAAGGATAAGACATGTGCCCAATATGGATGAAATGGCTAAAACATCAAAGCACTTCCTGTCATCCTCAGGCAAGTTTATTTTGTGTTGCTGGGGCTGGAGCTCGGGGCCTCACAGGCTGGGCAAGTGCTTTCCTACTGAGAGACGCGCCCAGTGCTCAGTCAGGTTTTAAACTGTACCCTTTAAACTACGACGAGCAGCATGTCCACCAATAAGATGGGTCGGGTGCCTGCAGGATCTCTCTGCGTGCTGCCCCGACTCCGGCACACAGGCCGCGTCCACCTCCACGTCCATGTCCAGAAGCAGCCCCTGCGGCTCTGCAGACACGAGGTGCTGACGTCCTCCAGTTCCACCCATGGGCGCTCGCAAGGAAGGACCTCCTCTAGTCATGCGGAGCCGCTGGGACACAGGCAAGGGACAAGCTGCTCTTCCCTACACTTCCGCCTCTTGCAGGGAAAGCCGGGTCACCCCGCAGGACCTTGAGAAGCCCATGGGAGGCCCAGCCGCGAAGCTGCGGGGCTGTCAGCGTGTGGGGTGGATGGATCACTGCTCCCATGAGGAACTGTTCCCAGCCAGGTGCTTCTCAAACTGCTAACCAGCCAGTGGATGAGAGAGCTGTACACACACCGGCCTCAGGAATACTAATGCTTTCCATAAAGAAATCACGCAGCAGCCTCTGAGAGTACAGAAAAGGCAGGAGGCACATCGGGAGCAGTGCTGGGCAGCAGTTCCAGAGGCCCTGGGGACAGCCCGAGGGCAAATCCCGGCCCTCTGTCTGGCAGGGCAGCCATGGGCAGATGCCTCAACCTCCGGATGACTCTGCTTCTCATTTGGAGAAGGACTTGTCGTGTAGATTAACTATAAAAAGCACTCAATAAGGTGTCTAGAACTTGGTTAGCTATCATCATCATCATCACCAGGCACAGAGGCAGTAAGGAAAACATTTCCAGATAAAATTAAAGAAGAATGTGGCTCTTCATTTACAGCCATTCCATCAGGGAGCAGGCACAAGGGGCCAGAGGCTAATATTTATGTTGGAAAACTGACATCACTTTAGCATAAATAGTATTGGATGAGGTGCTCACTTGCAAACAAGAACTACCTTCTAATGGTTCAGCCAGTGTCTCTGTACAGCACGCCACACTGGTGTTAATAAATAGTAACTGATGGTGATTGCTCAACTCTTAAAGCAGTTTATAAACATGAAGGGCCAACAATTAAACCCAGAAGTATTTCACAGATTTATGGCACAATGGAATCATTAGTCTACAGAATTCAACGTTTTCCTGTTTCTCCTGGACTGAGTTCTGTATGGGAAAGGTAGATGTGAACAGGTTATTTATTTGGAAATGCTGCCCAGCTAGGAGGACCAAGGCACTGCCTCATACATTCTGACCCCTGGGAAATCTAATCCATATTGGTTTTTATAAAAAAGAGAAGGGAGCAGTCAAGTAAACTTAATCTTTCCCAATAATGAAGATTTTATCTCTGGGAGGGCAGCTTCTCCAGTTCCACTGGGTCTGGCGCTTGCCTCTGCATTAAAGCCCTCCCTAATGCGATAATGACAGTACCATCTTGGCCACCGTCGCCTGGTGGTTGCGGCGCTATCCACAAACGCGGAGTCGGGCTTCCCCTCCACCGCCCCACATTCCTGCCTGAGCCCTACAGGAAACGGAGCCGCTGCAGCTGCCAGCGTTTATTTACACACATTCTTGCCTCAAATTGAATTAATGAGCATAATTTAACTCAGGCAACGTCCTTCCTGGCTCTCCTTTCACTCCGCCCCACCACCGGCCCGCTTTCTCCTTCAGAATCCTCTCTCGTGGCGGCCTCCTCGGAGTGGACTCAGGCACACTGGTGGTGTGGGACTCAGGGCCTCTCTACCTTTAATGTTCTTGGACTCACCCAAGAATCTGGTTAAAACGCAGGTTCTAAACTAGGAGTGGTGGTGAAGGCTTGTAACCCCAGCACTCTGGGAGGCTAAAGCAGAAGGATCAGAAGTTCCAGCTCAGCTTGGGCAACTAGGGAGACCTTGCCTCAAAATAAAATTTAAAAGAGGTGAGGAGCTGGGAAGGTAGGTCAGTGCAAAGGCCCTCAGTTTGAGCCTCAGTAACATACATGTGTACCTGTGCACATGCATACACGCACACGAGCTGACTGTAGTCTAACGGTTTCGGATTTGGCCCTGGGGCTCAGCATTTCTAACCAGCCTTGCTGATGCTGCTCATCTGGGGGCCACACCCTGAGTTGCAGGGTCCTTGAAGAACTCACCAACAGGAATAAACTAAGCCATGTCCTTGATGAACGATATAAAACAAGCGGTGACTTGTGATAGATGTAACATAACATACAACTGTCCCTCCCTACAGTAGCCATAGGAGAGTCAGGGAAGATTGGTTCCAGGAACCCCATGGATACCAAAACCAGCGGCTGCTCAAGTCCCTTAATGTAACATGGTATAGGATTTGCAGAGAAACTATTTATAGGCTCTTGTGCACTTTTAAACATCTTTGATGATTTATAATACCTAATGCAATATGAAAAATATGTAAGTAGCTGTTACAACCTATCGTTTAGGGAATAATGACAAGAAAAAAAGTCTGTAGATGCTCATTACAGATATAGTTTTTTCCCACCAAATACTTGCAATCTGCAGTAGTTGAGTAAATCCCTGGATCCAGACAAGGAATGAAGGGCTGATTGTATACAGAAAGCATCTTTCTCTCCCTCCACAGGGGATGTTTTTACCTTGTCTACCTTTACTGCGTGCATACAGCTCAGCAAAGCCAAACCGTTAAATCCTTTTAATCCCTAAGCCCAGTCTTACACAAATTCCAAAGCATAGGAGCTAAAGAAATCATGGGACAGGAATGCTGGGACCCTTAACTTTTACACAAAAAGCTAAAGTAACCCCACATGAGAAACTTCAGCATGGATGTGGTTAGATGCAGGAGGTCTGTTTATTGCACTGGGTAGACCGATGAAGAATTTCCTGTGTGCTATGCCGAAGTCGGAGCGCAGGGATTTTCTCTGAAGTTTGTGCGGTGAAATCAGCAGGTCTCCTGTGAATTAACACTTTGCACACCTTTGCTAGTTATTCCTGGCAAAGATCCTTCTACATTCTATCATGTGTGGAGAAGAATTAAAAGAGGGCAAGGAGAAAAACAATTCTTTTTAAGACTACAAAAAGGTAAATTAATACACTTGAAAGTCCATTTCAATGTCTTGGATTTTGTTCTTCCTGGAAACAAACACACACAATACCTCCAGAAATAGATATCTTAACCTTGGACCTGAAACTATTTGCCTGGGTCCGCACAAACTCAGTCTCTGGCTGCTACAATATAAAAAGGCATTCATGTTGGAGTTTGCACAGCAATGTAGACTTGGGGAAATTTTTTGGAGAAAAGCTTGAATTTATCATGAAACATATTTCATCAAGAAACCAGTAAAATGAACCCACCTTTTTACCCTAACCACAAAGACTGCAAATTCCTTCACTGGAAAAGTTGGCTGCTTCTGTCGAAAAGATTAATATACTTAATAGCTCTGGGGGCACAGAGAGATTGGTTTTTCTATTTTGGGGTGTAGAGCTTGTGACAATAAGTAGTAGCTCCTGGGAATGGAAAAACAGTAGTTTATCGATACCATTTTTTACTGTATAGGTTTTTCCAGTACTTTTACATGAATTGACTTAAATATTTTTTAGAAAGAGCATTACAATGACCAAATCTTGCTGCAAAAGCAAAACTCATCTCAAACCTTGCTATCCCTTTAACCCTCACTGTAAGGACTTGTAGAACAGGAAGTAACTTGCTTTGATTACAATAACTCATTCACTGAAATTGAAACTGTTCCATTTAATGTGGTACAGTGACATCATGCTAATCACGTGTTTTCTTCCCTTTGTCTCTTTTCATTGCTCATCACTTGATAGCATTCTGAGAAAACAAACAAAAATTACACTTTGTAGCGTGATGGGGTATTTCACTACCTCATAAAAAGTTTGCCAAGTGGTACTTCTCTATAGAGGAGCAGCTGGATTTTCCTGAAGCACAAGGAAAATTACGACTCAGATTGCTTTAGACACTGACAAATTATGGATAACTATATGTGACTAAGTTTTTATTTTAGGGTTATCTGATACCTGATTGTCCGTCACCATCCTTCTTGCAGAACAGGCCATCCCGTGGACAGGCCTGGGTCCCCTGGCTTTCATCAGGGAAGTCACTTCTTTACTGACTCGATCTACCTTTTTAGTGTACCAAGCACCACTCCACTTCTCACCGACCCCCAGTCCTTTTAAATTTTCTCACATGGGCGAGTCCTGCTTTGTCTACGTGCATCATTGCTTTTTTGTTTTCCTTTAAACTATATTCCAATTACTTGTTGAGTTAGGCAAATTTGTCTTCCTATTGGGAGAAGCTATGCAAGAAAAGGCCTCTAGAAGGCTCCTGCAAACCCTATGCCCTTATAGAAGCCAAACTGAAAAGATTTTTTTCTTTGACTATTTGCAAGAGAATGTGAGCATTACCATGATCTTTCTAAAACATGTCTGAGCCGGTTTACATAAATCTGCTGTAAAAATCACACAGAAGGCAAACAGTGGGGCACGGCAGGGGACCCAGGCTCGTCCATCCGCTGCTCCTGCCCACGCTGAAAGCCCACCCCCAGCCCCATCACCAGAAAATGTGCACACGAAGGGCAGCAGCCCTGAGTCACATCTTGCCCAGGTGGTCCAAGCCACTTCCCAGGTCCCACCAGCTTTCTCAGCTGGGTGTTCAGTCTTCCCATGTATCACTACTATTGCACAATAACTTTCAATGCTCTTTTCTACTGTTCAGTAAGTCAGTCAGTTTTTTCTTCACTACAATCAAGGATTCTTCCTGACATAATGAATAAAGCTTAGCACATTGAGGATACCCCCAAACTTGTAAAGCCAAGGCCAACAGCCAGCAGAGCACCCTGCTTTATTCCCAGTCTTTGTTTAGTACCACCACTAAAGATATCACCCTGGGTATCATCTAAGGTTTCTCAAAGAGAGACTAGTGGAGCATGAATTTCAGTTTCAAAGGATTTTTGTGGAACTAAGCCACACAGAAGACAATATCCAGAGTTCTGACTCTGATTTTATTGAAATTCTCCTTGATGCCAAATGTTCTTTTTGTTGCTTTGATATGCCCTGCAGACCAAGTACACAGGCAAGCTGGTGGAATAACGCTACACATGCTATGAGACACGCAGTGAAAATGAATGACACTGGGTCAGTCTGGATGAGGTGGATGAAGGAGAAAGACAGCAAAATCATGCGAAAGTTTTAGCAAGTGTGATTGGGAAGGTGATGGCCTTAGGCAGACAGGGAACACGAGAGGAACACATCAGGGTGAGAGGAGGGAGGAGCTGTGCATTAAGTGGGTGTTCAGAGTCAGAGGCCCTGGGAGGCCATTCTCTTGGAGGAATGACATGCAGTCAGTTAGTCAAAATTATTTATATTCACCACTTGTTATTTCATCATGTTAGTCATTAGTTTTGAAATAAACTATACAACAAATTGCAAGTAACCCAGCATGTCTGGGGGGCATGCCTGGCGATGTTGCAGAGAGGGCTCACTGGGTTTATTCGGGCACCTTGCCCTTGTGCCTCGGTTGTCCACCCACTGCTTAACCGCTCCCAAGATGGCCTTGGCATGCAGCAGGGTGGGGCATCCTCCAGAGACTGCTATCTAAAGGGGATAACTGAAAACCCTTCCCTTCAATGCCAAGTGGAAACCAGAGGCTAAACTGTTAACTTTTCATTTACAATCTACTTAGTAAATCAGTATTTTCTTGGGCAGTCTTCTAAGACTGACACACATTGCAGGTCTCAAGGGTTCTCTTGCAAACAGTGGAGGCTCTGTTAGGAAGTCACTAGACTGGGAGCATTTTCCCTTTGTCAGCAATTGAACACAGTAACTAATATCCTTAATGAGTCCTTAATGAGCAGAGCTACTTTCCAAGAGATGTCTGGAGGCTGGGGCCTTATAAAATGAATTTCAAATCCATAGCAATAGTGATTTTGGTAGGAAACAACTTGAGAGGGGTCTCTCAGAAAAAGTGGGCTTGACTACAATTTTCAACCAAAATTGAAGTATAAGCTAGCACAGCAGTGCATCGATGTCTCTAGAGGCATTAATTTTAAGGACTGGAGCAGGAGATGCCCTGAGTAGAATTAGAGTCAGAGGGAGGAGTGAGGGAATGAATGCCAAGGACTTTGGGCATCAGAAGGACAGACAACTGAGAAGGCAGAGTACATACTGGAAGAATGCATAGAAACAACGCTGGAGGAAATGGGAAGGGAAAAGACATGGAGAATTCAAATAACACAGCTGTCTTATTCAAAAGCTCAAAGTTTATAGTTTTAAGTTTTAGAAGATCATTTTGCCTTCTTTGAATTTTAAAGAATAAAAGGGTAGGCTCTCTAGACTAGCTGGACTCAAATTACAATCTTTAGGAGTAGCTTCTAACACTGGCAGTTACATGAAGGACATTGAAAAATAAAGAATAATTACTTTCCATTTAAAAAAAGGCAGGTTTTTGGGAGGAGGCATGATCTTAAATGAAACCTGGTACAAGGTACTCTATGACTAAGATGACCTAAGCCAAAAGGACTACAAAGGGCTTGACTCAAATCATTTCATGCCATATATGAGAATACTACTTCATTAAGCTTACGTAAGTATGAACCACTGAAAACCTTTGGGAGGAAAAAGAATTAGTTTCCCTTTTAACACAATGAATAAATCCCCAAGTCTACAACTTGGTTATCTAGGGTTGCTTCCTGATTTTGCATTTCCTGTTTGAAACAAACTACTTCAGCAATAATGAGTCACTTTTCAAAATCAGGTTTGCCTCAGAGTTTGAAAGTCTCAGGTTTACATCAGAGAAAATGACTGTAATATCCTAATGTAATACACAATTACCTTTGAAGGGTGGATCAATTTTAAAAAACCAGATAAGCTTTTTTTTTAAGGATGTGTTTAAAACAGTTTAGCAGACAGAAGATAGAAGAGAACAACACTTGTACTTTCTCTGTTTCCTTCTGTTTCTAAAATTACTTTGCCCACATAACTCATACAAAGGCAAAATTCAGACTTACTATGTTACCGGTCACTTGTTTCCGCGGTCATGCGCTGTCGCCTGGTGCGGAACCCAGGACAGCTGCACAGGCAGCAGCGTCCGCACCGCAGGGCCTCGGGCCTGTCCTTCCAGCCACACAGCCTCGCCACGGTCCTGTCTACACGGGCTCTGGGGCTCCCCATCGCCGCCGCTGCTTCCTTCGGCTCTCGCGCCCCGCCCTTGCTTCTGCTCGTATGGGACACACAATTGTATTACTTGCTGCTTTTCCTTCCTTTACATAAGATAGTGTACTGGGTACAGACTTCTCTTATCTTCCTTGTTTTCTTTTTTCACTTTACTTGACTATAAAATCCTGTGCCCCAATTCAACTCTCAGGGCCAGACTACTTCATCCCTAAACTGTAAGCTTGTACCATTCTGCGACCTCATCGACTAAGCAACAGCCCTCCAGGGAAGTTCATTTCTCCCATGAAACCATTAGAGATTTACCAGGCCAGCTGCTACCAGACTCTACTATGCCTGATGTTTTCTTGACCAAAACCAGCCATGTGCTTATATTCAGTCTTTCAAACATCACAATCCCTTGAACATCGTAATGGAAATGCTGCCCATTGTGTGCTGGTTCAGGGTAGGCACATTTCTGCTGGTGCTGCCTGGAACCAGCTGCCTTTTCTCAGTTTTATCTCATCACAAAATTGTCAGATAATTAGATTGTGCCTCAGGAGTCAGGTACTTGAAAAATCCATCTTTCATTAATATCAGCTCCAAACATTTTCCATAAAGTAATAAAATGTGACAATTAGTTCTTTCCAAACACCAATATCCAATATTATGCCAGAAGTAAAGATCAAGTAGTTAAAGGCTAGGTAACAATTTAAGCCGGAAATGTTCTGTCATTCTTTGAGAAAAATGCCCAGTATCTGACCTCTTGAGCACACCTCTCTGAAGAAAAATGAAAAGTTACGTCAGATGTGGCACATCCCTGATCTCAGCACACTGGGTGGCTGAAGGAAGAGGATCACAAGCGGAGTCCAGCCCGAGCAATTCAGTGACTCCACGAGAGCCTGTCTTAAAAAATAAAAAGGGCTGAGGATGTAGCTCAGGGGAAAGACCCTGGGCTTAATCCCTAGCACTTCCTCTTTAATTTAGCACTCATTTATGTACACATTCTTTTCTAGGCCTGTTTCAGATGTTCACACAAGCCTATGATAGGAGCAAGGTCTCAGGCCAGATTAATGACACTAAATTTTATTCCAAGGGCAAGAGGACCCTAGGGAACACATATATCAGGTCTGTGTTTTTAAAAACTGGCTCCAGAAGGGGGATATATCCAGAGAGGTCAGATGCTGAGAGCAAGTTAAGGCTGCCGAAATGGTCCAGCCAGGGACTGATGCGGCATCAGCTGGACGGATGGCATTCGATAGGAGATGTTTAGGAAGTAAAAATGACAAGGTTTAGGTCATTCTAATGGGGGAAGAGGAGTCTGGGGGCTGATAAAGACAAAAGGATAAGGAATTTATACAGTCTCAGAAATTAGAAATCACTACTCACAGAATAAAGTATTTGGAAGGAACAGACTTAACCTATTTCCAGTAGCATGGAATTATCATTGCTCAGCTGCTTGTGGCGTGAAATAAATGTCACCAAAGTCCCAGTCCCTGAGCTGTTTCTACTACCATTTGGGGAGAAAAGTTTGGCATTTTAGTATTTTGGAAGAAATAGTGGAAGTCAGATTTACACTTTATAAATCTTGGTTTATAAATTCTGCTTAAAACAATTAATGAACCCATAGATTAATAGCTGTGCTGTTCCTGGATTTTACTTTTAGGGAAAGTCTTGTGGAAAAGCCAAGAGCCTTTCAACAGACATCAACTAAAACAGAAGTCAGGCGATGGACACCAAGCATGTGGGAGGAACTGGCACCTCAGGCTTCTCCCAGAGCCCAGTCTTACCTGAGACAGATTTCCTGTCTCTTGCTATCGTCTATACTAATGTTAGCTTTGGGGAGCGAACTTGCGCTTCCCAGTCTCAGATGGTCAAGACCTGTGCTGTCCAACACAGCAGCCACTGGTTGATGCAGTTTTCGAGTGCTTGAGCGGTCTGGTCAGACTTGAGGCGAGTGCTGTGCGTGCGACACACAGTACAGCAGACACAAAGGACAAAAGAAGAATGCAGAATGTCTTCTTAGTAATGGCTTTTTATGTTGATTACAACTTGAAGTGAGAATATTTGGGGAATGGGCTACATATAATACATTACTAAAACTAATTTCCCTTGTATCTTTCTGCTTTTCCAGGGGAGCCCCTAGAAAATTTAAAATTCTACACATTTCCAACTGTATCTGTGTTAGACAGCCCTGCTCGGGACTGTCGGACTCTAAGCCACTGTGAACTCCAGGCGGCCAGGAGAAAGGTGAAAGCTGCTGTTTTCTGTCACTATTTAGAACAATTGGTTTCTGTCCTACCTGTGCGTGTGGTGGGGTAAGCTGGGAGAGACATGCCGAAGGCTGAACAGAAGTTTAAGTCCTTTTCTACGTCAGCTGGGTAGATTGGAGTGGGGCAGTTTGCCAGCTGCTTTTCTCCTGTGTAACCACGGACTGCCCATTTTCCATAAGGAACACGAGAGTTCTATCTTAACTGAACCTGGATGATTTTACCTTTTGGGCTTTGTAGCTTGAATGGTTAATTTTTCCATTAATTAGGATGCTTTTCAGAAGTAACAGAAACCCAGTTTATACAAAAGCGGAAGCAGTAGTTTGTTTGTGGCTATCCCAAGGTGCAGCGATGGCTCCAGCTTTAGGCAAAGCTGGATCCAGGGCCACACTGAGTGCCGTTGGCTTGCGGGTGGCTTTCCTTGGGGCTCAGTTCACCCTCCAACGTGGCACCCAGCAGCTCAGGCTCATAGACCAACCCTAGCAGCAGCAGGGTTCCCGCTCCCCCACCCCAAATCCTCAGCTTGGCTCTAAGGGGCCCAGCACAGCGCACCACACCCCCTCCTGAATTAACTGCTGCAGTCCACGAGCTGTGAGGCCTGGGTGAGCAGTGCTGGGGAGCAGAGCCCGATCCTAGAGTGCAGCATGGTAGACCCAGCACGATGAATGCACAGTCTGAGACTGGGGAGGGACTTGGGGGCTGTGACCAGAAAACAGGGCAGTGGAGGCAGGGCAGGCCCAGATGACAAAATGTTGCTATGCTCTGCATGCCCGCGACCGGATGAAGTAGGTGGGGTCTGCCTTCAAGAGTACACTGGGACACATCTGCATCAAATAGGCCTCTTCAGTTTCCATCCTTTATCAAAATCAGGTTGCAATCACGTATGCACATAACACACACACATAGTACACACAGACAGAACCAAGGTACACACGCAAGCACAAATACAGGCAGCCCAGGTCTCTCTTTTTCTGCATTTAGGCAAAGCAAGGCTAACTACTGAGATGTTCACCAAAAGCATCCAACTCCCTCAAGGGACGCTTCCACATGTTATGGAGCCCATAGCAACGGCAAGTGATGGAAAATCTTACAGCCTGTTCACTAAATTTGCCCTTAGATACTATCAAAAATGGGCTTGCACCATGACTTAAGCAAATCATAAAAACTCCTGGCTGTGATCCTTTTTCTTTCTTGTCATCTAACCCAGCCTGGTTGTGCTCTCTTGTACACATCTTTGATTTGGTGGCTTTTCTAAGGAACCTCTGTCCTTTTCAAATAGAGCAAACAGACCAACCCTTGCCGTCGCTAGGTGGGGGAACCACAGCAATGGTCAGCCACCATCAGAGGTCACCCCCTCTGCAGATGGCGGGGGCAGGAGACAGCGTGGGTTCTGAGAGTGGCCCGCACATGGGTTTCCACATGTGGCGTGAAAGGAAAAGCTCAAAACCACATCAAATGTAGTCTCTGACCACGGAGGATAAATACTATAAACAAACAAAATCAGCACGCAAAGTGTATTTTAATTTGCTGACAGATATTTAAAAAATTAACATCAGAATGAATGACAAATGGCAACACCACAACAAGACATCCAGCTAAAGAGAAAAATTACGGTCAAACCGCCGGGCCTCTGTTTAACACAGGGCACCCTTGAAATGAGAGACCAGGGTAAAATAAATCGCCAAAAAGGAAACATGCAGGCAGGGGTACCAGCTCCCCCATATTAGGGCTTTCCATAATGTGCTTTAAAACAATCCTGCTTCCTCACACAGGCCATTGACAGAATCCGCGGCTCGAACCTACAGTCTGTTGATGCATTCCACTTTGACGTCCACACGCTAAACATTCGATGGCATGGTCGGGTGAGCTGCTTTAGATAAAATTGCATAAAAACACTTTTATTTTGCATATTGATGTTCAAACCAAGGGTCTGATCCATGCTAGGCAAATGCCCACCACTGAGCTACACCCGAGTGTTACAAAAGCTAAATTTTAATGATTGACAGTTTTTGGGTCACTGCCACCTGGGTGACTTTCCTGAAGACAAAGTGTGGAGATTCATCCCCTGGAGTCTAATAAACTTGAGGGGGAAGTCAAGCTCTTCTACTCCCTGTCTGACTGTGTAGCTAATCCCTGCTCTTTAAGCCTCAGCTGATTCCTGAGTAAGCTGATCTTTAATTCCATCATGCATGCAATTGCAGATGTACAGCATATGAATGCATACACCTGGTGCTCCATATTTGCAGGATTCACATCTGTGGAATCAACCAAAGGCAGACTGAAAAATGTTAAAAAATAATCACACCTGTACAGAGTATGTACCATCTTTTAAAACTGTCATTATTCCCTAAACAATGTACCGTAACAACTATTTCTATAAAATTTACATTGTATTGGCTATTACAGATAATCTAGAGATGATTTGAAGCATACAGGAGGATGTGTATAGGTTTTGTTTTATTGTGTTTTTTTGTGTAGTGCTGGGGATGTAGTGCTGTAGTGCCCTGCACATGTTAGGGAAGCACTGTTAGCACTGAGCTGCACGTCCAGCCCTGTACACAGGCTTCATGCAAACACTACATCACTTCAAATAAGGGACAAGAACGTCCTGGGATTTGCTATTTGTGGAGAATCCCTGGAGCCAATCTCCACTAAGAGACGACTATACTTTATTTCACAAAATAGTAATTGTTCAATAAACATTACCTGCTGTTATCCACATGTCTTTTTTTCTTTAGTTTCCAAAGATACATACTAACGACTTCACATACCTGACAAAAGCTGAAACTCAGGTTAATACAAGTATGAATATTACAAACAGGAGAGTTTGTAACTATCTCGGGCATGAGGTTATTCAGTTTAGGTTCCACTTTTCCACTTAGAATGTATATCTAGTAAGAAAAGTCTTATTTGGTTACTTTAATCTGGACTAATGCTGTGGCTTCTGTAGTCCTTGGAGAAAGGCAATCAGATAAAGGTATTATCACCTATGGAAAGATCTAAAACCACTTTAAGGAGCTTCCAACTTTAAAAAAAATACACTTTTTCCTTTGTTTATTAACCAGGAGTAAAACAAAAATAACTTGGCATTACACGTAACAACTATGAGAACCATTTTTGATAGTGCATTCTCCATGGTGCTTTCTCTACAGTAAAGCGAGCTAGATAGATTCCTGAAATTTTATTTTATAGTTCACATATTTATAAATCTGGAAGAATTCACTTAGAAAACTCGGATTAAATGAACTTTGTGATTTTTCTTTTTTATTATCAATGCAGACCTTTTTTGTTATTTTTTTTTTCAGGTTCTAGTGATTCCCTCCAACAAGGATTTGTGGGGGGCCTTCCAGGAGGGTAAAGGTGACTACCTGGGGTACCTGGGACAACAAAAGTCCCATGCACACGAGAAGCTATGATGCCTGAACCCTGCTCATATTGCCTGTATTTCTATTTTTTCGGATAACATTATCCAGAAACATAGCACATTCCTTCTCGTAAGTCAGTCTTACTATTCCACAAAATGTACAAGTTTAAAAGCTAAAATGTAAACTGGAAGTTAACAAATAATTTGGCCAAGTTCAATGCTTAAGAAAACTACAAAGATGTGAAAATGTTGTTTCAAACCAAGAGCAAATCTCTGTTCAGATTTCCTACTTCCTGGGGTTGACTAGCTGGGCTGCAGACCTCTAAATTAATGTACTGGAGGAAAACAGGACTGATTCTCTCCAACATTCTACGTTAAAGACAATGCCAATAAGTTTGAAGTATTTTCATTAGATGTTTCTGAGATGCTATTACCTCAAGTACTAATAATTGAGCTGCTAATGTAATTCTTTCCCAATTCCATATAGCAACCTACGACTCAAGTACAACAAAATAATAATACAGTATATGCTTAAAAATAATAATACAGTATAAGCCTTAAGACTATTTTAAAAAATCACTTATTTATTTTGGTTGACTGTACACTTGTGAAAATAATAAAAACATGCCAAATGACCTTCACACTTGGATGAAGGACTCTTTCCTTAATATGGTCTACATACAAAAGCCAGACATCACACACAAGTTGCTCCTGGAGGGTCTGACCTGGGCTGGGAGCCAAGGCAGGCTTCATTTGGAACCTCAGCAATTTCATGGAAGACTTCTTGCTTTTGATGTCTTGTCTCTCTGGTCTTTCATTTACACACACAGTAGGACACTGAGGATGGTTTTCCTTTTGGTGGCTTAATAGTTCTCAGGATCTGCGTTAGATTTCTACTACTACAACAAATGCCTGAGACATGATCCCAATAACTTAAAGACCTCCCATTAGGCCTTACCTCTAAAAGGTTACATCAGCAGGTGACATTCAACATCCAAATACAGCAAAGTCACAGTCTCAACCACATCATTCAGAACAGAAAGTGTTTCCTTTGCTGGATTTCTTAGAAAGCAAACAAACTTGTATCTCAAAAACCTCCAGCAATGTCTCTTGGTATCCCCTTTAAGTTTCTGAATCACTAAGTGTCACAGAGGGTACAGAATTGAGCTTCTACTAGAATTCGGGTTGGCAACAGCTCCCCTACCTGCTTGGTCTCTGGAGCAAGCCAAGATACCCAAGTGAGTACATATTGGGGACCCCTGGGAAAGGGTGCTGTTGGATGCTGGAGACAACTCACCCGCCCCACATCACAGACACTAACCGGAAGACAAGTCCTGCCTGATTTTAGGCAGAGTCCCACCCTTATGCCTCCATCCTATGGAGACATTGTGGACTGTGGCTGAGCAAAGTGGCCTTTGTCATTTTGTTGCCTTCTCGGCTTATCTCCAGGAGCGCATGCCAGGCAGAAATAAATGTCACTTTCCCAAATATTTTGGGGATTCCTCTATGGCTGTGATCAGACTGGTTGTGAAACCCAGAAAAGACAAATTCTTGGGAAAAAATTACATTGCCTTAACAACAAAACGGCAGTTCCCTTCTGTTTTTGCTTTCAGTCCACTGGAATTTGCGCAGAGTGTTCATAAGCATGTATATAAAACTCAACAGTATTCCTGTATTTAGGATAAAATAAAAGCCTGCCATATGCCAGAAAGTGGCTGGGGCCTGGAGCCAGAGTTAGCAGTTTGTAAGCTTTGAAGTGAAAAGGTTTTTTCCCCTACTTTACTAGCAATGAAAAGAACTTTAAAGGAATATCATCAAAGTTGGTGAGAAGCATTTTCTGTCGCGTGATGTAATGTCTTGAGTGTAACTGCCTGCTTAGAAAGCTAGCCGTCCTGAGATGCTCACCAGCAGAACCTACCTGTCTTACACTAGCTCTGCCATGAGAATTCTATCCACCATGGATGTTTTCGCCAGACTCTCTTCTCCTGCCACATCCAGCACAAGCTAAAACGCTGCAAGGCCATGTTTCAAAGTAGCATTTTCCAAACTTTAATGGGAATAACTGCCTACAGATTCACTAACATTCAAGTGCTGAGACTCTATACCCAGGAATTCCGACTGAGCGTGTTTGCCTGAGCATGTGTGTGTGCGACTATATGTGCACATATTTTGAGGTGGGGAGATGAGCTTACCAAACAACCCAGATGATTCTAATACAAGTTGTCAATAGACCATGGGACCTTTCTCAGAAATATCCCATCTAGAATCTTAACAGTGCTGAAATTCTTTGGTGAAACCAACTGAGGGTTGAAATCATAGCAACATTTCTGTGTAAAGGTCCAAAAATATCATTTGCCTTTCCAGAAGAAAGAAGGACATGGATATTCGCAATTTCTCCCAGCTTATTTCATTATTTCTTCACTTAGATCTTCACTTCAATCCTCTGAGGTAATTAGGGTGGAGAATCTTAGGATGATTTTGGGTTGGGAAATTACTGCACGTTAAGTAATTTACCCAAAGCTATGTGGCTCCAGCAGTGGCTTGAGCTCAGGTTTGATTTGGGAACAGAAGTTGAGTACGATGGCACTCCTCAGACACTCCTGAAGTCAGAAGCTCTGGAAAGCGCATTTTAAATAAATACAAGACATTTCCTGATCCAGTTTTCCTCAGCTCTGAAATTCAAAGCTCTATGTCAACAGGCCACCATGGAGAAGTTGTGAACCAAAAGAACCTTGTTATTTTCCACTCTCAAGCATCTGTACCACTAAGAAGATGTTTTATATGATGTGCGCTACTGAGTGAAGAAACACACATGGTTCCTATGGAAAAATATCATCACCTCTAGTCCACAGCTGAAGGTCTCAGTATTATTCAGGACATAAGCTGAATTTTTAATTTACTATAGGCCTAACAGTGGGCCTAGAAAAATGGAAAAACAAGGTGTCCCTTAAAACTCCATGAATGTTGCATATTTTCAAGGGAGAAAGTATGCACGTGACTTTTTTAACTTCAGAAACTTTGACTATGACTTCCTGGTTCCTTTTCTGGTAGGGATTCACATATTGTATTATGAGATGCCACAGGGAAAATAAGAACTCTTTGACACTGGACAACAACTCTTCAATTCTACAGCCCTTCCTCTCCTTGCCCTGAAGGGGAAAACCTGCATTCTCCCCCATGAGAAAAACTCCAACTATAATGGACTAGACAAAGAAATATTTAGGCACATTGGTTCAGGAAACCCTAGTGGAAACAATGCATCTTTTCAATAGCTGAAAATGTTATGAAAAGACAGAACATATTTTGTGTCAAATCTGTCTTTGGCTTTTGGGTGACAGCACGGTTTGCAATTAGACACTAGCTTAATTCTGGAGCTTCAAAGAACCATGTTCATTTGCCAAAAACCTTTTACATAGTCAGTTACAAAAAACTGGCGACAAAAACCACTAGAAGCATTTTTGACATATTTATTTTTAAAAAGCAGTTTACTCCAGAATATTCCTCACTCCTAAGCACCACCCAACCCAGAGCTCAGGGAAGAGATAGAGGACTTTTTAAAAAAATGGTACTGTAGATCGAACCCAGGGACTTCAATGTGAACTACATCCCAGCTGGTCCCTCTCTTTTTTAAGTCTTTTTTTGAGACAGCCTCTTGCTAAGTCTGTAAATTGCCCAGGTTGGGATGAAACTTACAATCCTCCTGCCTCAGAGTGCTGGGATCACGGGTGGGAGACACAACACTCACTGGCATATTTTCAATAGTCTCCCCTAAAGGAGTCAGTTTCTTTTACTGACTACACCTGGGCCCAGTTGCCATCTCTGTTTGGATGGCTTGTAATTCCTCCTGGGTTAGCAGAAAGCCTTTCTGTATGTCAGGTTGGTCTTACCCAAGTGATTCTTCCAAAATGTTAAAAAATATTTAATACTTTCCTGCCATTTTTCAAAGACTCAACAAACTGTTCAATCAAAAGAGAGTGGCGGGGGCAGGCAGAAGTGCTAATCCTGGCCACATCAGAGACGGAAGACGTATGCTGCTTTCTGCCTCCTTTCCCCGCACAGGGCGCCTCTCTAGAGGTGGACTGCAGCTGCTAACCAGATCTTTAAATGATAAAGTCTACAAGGATCGTCTCTTTCCATGCCTAATGAAAACCTTAGTTTTAACTGCCTACGTTTTGCTTCAAAACGAAGTCATTTGCCTCCTGTTGAAACCAATCAACCAAAGTATGTTTCATGTGAAAGTGAAATGTACTTTACTACAGCTGTTTCTTTGTTCTTGGATGGGATTAAGGGCTCACTAAACTGCTATTGGTTATAAAATCCATTACAATGGTTACACAAATCACTTAAGGGTGGGGCTACATTCCAAGTAATGCATGGTGAGGCTTGATCACTTACACAAACTAAAACGGCTATCACATCACTAGCCCACATAATCTTAGGGGACTGCCTCTAAGTGCGTGCTGTCTGCTGTCTGAAATGTCATTATGCATAACTGCATTGTCCCCACTAAGCTGAGCCTTGGAACCACACAGACCTGCAAGCTTCCGTGACTGGCCCAGTGAGAAGGTGGGCACATTAATGACCACCTGATAAGTCTGTCCCTTGGTAATCTGATGGGACTGAAAGTCAGCAGTCAGCCTAGTCATGCACATCAGAATCAGAGTTACTGAAGCAAATGCACACGGAGGGTTCTCTAAGCAGCACTGCTGAGGCACAGAGGGGCTTTCCAGGGACGGCTTTGCCTGCTGATCACCCACCCACAGACCCCGTCACATCCACTGCTACTCTCCTCTAATTTAGAAATCTGTCTGTGGCAAGTGGTTGAAGCCCTATTCTTATTTTGTTTGTTTGTTTGTTTGTTTTGAGACAGTCTATGTAGCGCAGGCTGGCCTTGAACTCCCTTATGTACCCCAGACTGGCCTCAAAACTCACAGCAATCCTCCTGCCTCAGTGTCCCAAGTGCTGGGAACACAGTGATGTGCCACTACACCCAACCGAAGTCCGATTCTTTGTTCTGTAGAATTCTCCAAATAAGACCGGAGCAGAATCGCTCTTCCCTCGAAGACCAGTAAGTTTCCATTCCTTACCAAATGACGGGCATGGGTGCTCTCCATGGTTTGGTTTGTGGAAACAAATCGCATTTCTTTGCAATAGCATTGATTTCTTTAAACTCACAAAATATCTTTGCAGGGAAGTGCTCATTCTGCAACACAACGATCTTGTGGGTTCACTTAATCAATTCCCTACAATTTTCTGTGCCCACCCAGATTGGAAAAGGAATTAAAAGCATGCTGTATTTTTCCTTTCCTTACAGAAAGCAAAGATGTATCTGAGGAGACATAAGCCCACTACTGCAAGACAGGGCCAGCCTGGTCACCTCCCACACTCACGGACATCCTGGATACTGTGGGGTACTAGTGGACTGATTCTCAAGGGAAACCACAACAGAGCATGAATCCAGACTGGGGAGACTCAGGCATTTGTGTTCAATTCTGCAGAGCAAGTCGGAGACAGGAGCCAGGTGTGCTGTGTATAGCCTTCCCCTAAAACTTGTACTTTGCAGGCAGGAAAGCAATGGAAATCCCTGGCCCACAGTTCCTTTCTTCCTACTTCTGGCTCAGTCCTTCAGCAACATGAGCATGTTCCCACAAGCACGGGTGGGCAGACCGGTGCAAACACCCACTCCGCTCCGTACGTGCCTTGCCAGCAATGAAACTGAGCCACGAGTAAGGACATCACTGCTGACCGAGACATAGAACTCATGCTGGCCTGGATCTGGGGCGAGGCCCTGCCAGGCCTGAGTGGTGGGATTTTGGTGCTTTGGGAAGGAAACACAGAGTCCTGAGAGCCCGGAGTAGCAACCTGAAATAGGGGCTGGCTCTGCACACACGAATAGTTCAGTTGGTGAAGAGCACAACACGCAGCCAGGGGGGCCTGGACAGTGGGAGCACCTGAAGCTCCAGGTCTGGGGCAGTTCGCTGTTGGGGGCCTAAGGTTGTGGCGACCTCAGGATGAGGTCTGTGGGGTGGGCCTGCAGGTCCTGGGCCTGCACAGCTTTTTCCATGAACTGAGGAGTCTTGGACCACAGAGTAGTTAAGCTTCTTCCTCTCTACACCCTATATGGAGGATTCCACAATCCATTTTGTCCTTACTGGTGGTTCAATTTCAGACGCTGGAGAAAGATACTATAAAAGAAAGTGTAGAAAATATTCAAGTGAGCATAAAAGTCAGTAATCGCAGCCTCTGTCGTCCAAAGAATGAACAATGTGAGATTCTGGTTCATACACGGTCTGCATAAGAGTTGTTTATCTTTCACAGGTGACAAATTATCAGTCAGGCAGTTAATCCTCAGTTACCATGGAACCTGTCATCCACATAGTCACTGGATTATGAATGAATCAAACCAGCCCTGATTTTCCAAGAGCCATAAATGGCACACATCATTATTTCACATAAGCAGCACCTAACTTATTATGGGAAAGTGGACACACTGGGGAAGCCAGAGAAATGAAGTTGAAAATTTTCACAATACTTAAAAATTTCAAACGCCATTTTTGTGGACTGGGCAGCCACTTCCAGCTGCTTTGAGTTGTTGACTCCTGACACGTTTTGATGGCAGCAGGTGATGACGGCTTTTTCTGGAGTTGACTGTCACAGAAAGGCCACGCACTCACACACGCGCAGGCGCGGCCACTGCCAGACGCAGACGCTCACGCGCATTCCACAGCACTGACCTGGCCTTTCATGTCGGGAGCAATGGGGATGGTGGGCCAGATGGTCGAGTAGACGCCAAAAAACACGAGCCAGATCAGCATGCTTCCCCACACGGCCAGGTGGCTGAACTGCGGAGGAAACAGATGCGCAGTCAGGGTCGGGAGCCACCTAAACTCCACCCGCTCAGTCCCCCGTCCACGCTGCGGAAGGCTCTCCCGGGGGAAAGAGCGCGGCCCTCATCATTGGAGAGTTCTGGCTTTCTACTTCTCTTGTCTCTACATTTTTGACAATGAATTTGTGTAACGAGTGGCCCCTGACTATTCTGAAGGTGAAAGTGCTTCTGCGTCACAGCTGACCTTCCTCCCGGATGGGTGTCCTTGGTGCAGCGGGCCCTGCTCAGCCCGCGCCAGGTTTACTCCGCCTTGGGGCTGGGTAAGGCCAGAGCGCTCCGGGAAAGACAACCCGCGGGATGCTTTTATCTCTTGGAGGTGTCCATCGTTCTGGCCACTTGGCAAACTGGTTTTTTGAAGAACTGGAATGGATATTGCTCTTTTTAAGTCTTTAAATTTTATTTAATATATTTAAAAATTGACATTATCATTGCACATGTTAATGCGGTACAGTGTGATAGGCTGCTACATGTATACATTGTGTAATGATCAGACCAGGGCAATGGCCAGGTCCATCACCATAAAGATTTACTGTCGCTTTGTGTTGGGCACATTCAAAACGTTTCTTCCAGTCGTTTTGAAATATATAACTAATTGTTGCTAACCATAGTTATCGTACTTGCTATAGAACAACAGAAATTATTTCTTATCCAACTGCACTCCTACACATTCACCATCATCCCCTCCCTTCTCCCCCTACCCTGCCTCGGATCTGACAACCATTATTCTACTCTCCGCTTCCCTGAGATCAATTTGGATATCACATTTTAATGCCTTTCTAAGTATCTACTGTGCTGTTAAATTTTTTCTGTTTTGTGTTCTTAATATGATAATCCTTGAGTTCTTCCTTTCTTTCACCAATTCATCACAATCCAATGCATCAGCAAGTTCTGTTTTTTAAAAAACATCTACTTTAAAAAAAAATACTTCCAGAATTTATCTATGACTCCTTACTTTCCCCTGCAGCACTTCAGGCTAAGCCACCATCATCTTGCAGTTGGAATAACTCCTAACAGAGTCCCGCTGACCTCCCACACCCACACACCTGCTTAGTACGGCATGAGGTAAGTCTGTGGGAAAAAGTCAGGACTCAACCCTCTGTGGGAGACAAATAGGACGCCCCCAAAGGTCGAAAATGATCAAAATGCTGAAAACAGGGAACTGATAAAATAAATGTGGGTATCTATGAAACTCAATATTCTTCAATCCTGAACAATTTCTTTTTTTGTAGAAGTAAAATTTAATACATTTTTAGGGAAAAAAAGATTACAAAACTATTCTATAATGTATCAATTTAAAAGATGTTCACACAGAACACACAGCAAAGTCTTAATAGTGTGTCTTAGCAGTAAAGTTATATGGAAATGTAAATTTTCTTTTTTGGCCTCTGTACTTCCTACAAATATGTGTATGCGTGTGGCTGTGTGTTCATAACAGTGAGCACACACACGGGAAATGCGGAGACGCTCAATAGCCTTGGGCTGCATTAGGTGCCAGGCAAGTGAGACACCAGGAAAGGCTAGATTATAAATTTGTTCTAATAAAGATCAAACCAGAATTTTTATATACAAACTTTAAAATAAAGGAGTGAGATTTTTTTATTGTTTTGCTAAGGTTTAAAGAATAAATTATATATATGTATATAAAAGGGAAGCAATTCCAAAGAAAACTCACTTTAGTCCAAGCTGTAGTCTCCAAACCAGCTTTCAGACAAACTGTAACCACGACGTACTGTGAAAAGAAAGAGTTTGGGAAAATATGTTATCTTTAGTGCATTAGTTTCACTTCACAAAAGCCCTGGGTCTGCCTCCCAAGCTGGCCCCTTCAGGGCCACTCTGCTTTCAGAGGAGAAGTAAAAATGACCAAGACTTGATCAATAACCGTGGCTGAATGTAAATGCAGTGTATTGGAAACATCAACTAAAAAAGCAAACAAATACAAAAACGGTGTCATTTCTGTAGCTAAATTTCTTGGGATTATTTTTAGGGAATGAACAAGTAGGTTTATCTTAAGAAAAGCCCTCATTCTAGTGAGTAACTTCATACTAATAATGGTTTTTCCCTTTCTTGGCCAATTTGGGAGAAATCACTTTCCCAAGTACTCTTTACTTTTACAAGTAGATGAAGTGGTCATCTTAAGAATGGGGAAATCTGCTGACCAGCTGTCCAGAAGCCTGGACCCTGCATAACCTCTGCTAAACAATGATGTGAGCAAGGCAGCCATTCTGAACTTTAAGGAACATACAACATACAAGGTTTAAAATAATTATAGTGAGAAGAGCCTTACAAACTCTCACATCCACCATCTAAGGATGGCTCGATACAAGAGGTAAACTTACCGTGTAAACAATATTTCCAACAAATAAATAGTCTGTGGCATGGCCACTGGACAAGGGAGTATCTGAAAAACAGAGAGGTTACTGTTAGCTTCCAAGGAGCTGAGATGGCAACCTATTTTTTTTAGAATATAAAATTGGAACTTCGTTTCTTTTTTTTTTTTTTTTTTTGTGGCGCCAGGAATCAAACTCACAACCTCGCGCCTGCCAGGCAGGTGCTTAAGCCACCGAGTCAAACTCCCAGCCCTAGTGTTTTGAGGCAGGGTTGCACTATGTAGCTCAGGCTGATCTTGTGCTCGCGTTGTAGCCCAAGCCGGCCTTGAACTCACAACGCTCCTCCTACCTCAGCCTCCTGAGTGCTGGGATTAAAGGCTAAAATTGGAACTTTGGAAACATTTATGACAATGGGAAGCATTTCAAAATTTCATCTTGTGTGATTCTAAAGACTCATTCTTTGTAACTCTGCATTTTTTGGCTTTATATTCTCTTCCAATGAAGCAAACAAACAAAATAAGATTTCCAAGAGCACAACCTAATTATTGATCTACACTGAAATGTGTATTTTATAAAGATTATAACCTCTATATGGCTTTTAAAAATAACAGAAATAAAAACATATTGATCTACTTGAATTAAATGCCAGCAATGAAAGTTTTCAAACGTTTATCTTTAATTTTTACTAAATTGGAAATGCATATCAATAAAAGAAGATAATGATATGGATTTAAAATCAATTTATAATGACTGAAGAGTATTTTGGGGAATATTCACTATTCCTATTCTGATTTTCAGCTACAGGAACTCCTGAAGTCTGGCTATAGGGAGAATACAGAGAATACAGTGACAGATGTTTAGAAACATAACTGGGAGATTGAAGCTTCAGTTATCAGGCCTTTCTCTTACTTTTCTAAGAGGGCTATTACAAGGTAAATAACCTACTAAAGCTAAGCTCAACTAGAAATGTCTAATTTATTTATCCAGACCCCTTCTGAGAAGTCTGGCTCTTATCCTGAGAGGTGAAAGCCTATTTGAAGATCAGAACTGGTTTCCTTGGATGACACTGCCAACCGCCTTTTCATCACCTTTATACTCAAATCTGGATCGGCAACGCACAGGCTGGGTAGAAAGTTGATACCTTGGCGCTTGGAATTATTGATTCTGGGAGGCATGGCAAGTACCAAAAAGATGAGTACCAAACAAACAGTTTTGGCTGGAAAGGGAGGAGACTCATGAGGCAATTGACACCAACAAGTTCCATCTTGTCTGTCAGGTACCAAAGAAACAAGAAGTACTAAACAAAGGACAAGTGCCAGGACAAAATTTTTCTGGCAAAATAAATCAAGTATCAAGGCAAGTTCAAGGATCAAGGCAGTAGAGTACTAAGGTATGACTGTATAGAGATTTTTGTGTTGATTTTCCAGCCCAGTAGCTGCTTGTCACACACATCTGGGTTTACTGATTTGCTCATCTAGTTGTTGAAGAATCCCTCTCTTATTAAACACTCAAGAGCTGTTAATTTTCCTAAAACAATGTAAGTGGACTCGTAGGTAGGATCTGGCCACTGTAGGTCCCTGGCTCCAGCACTGGGGCTCATCGTTTCCTATGCTGTAAATCTGTGGCTAAATAAGGAATAAACAGCAAAGGAGCATCAGGGCAGCCCTAAACTGAGAGATTTCTATTGCGTCCTCTAAGAGTTACACTAGGGAAAAAGAGAGAAAGGCCCACAGATTTAAAAAGGAATGATCTCAGAGCTTAGGGGAGAAGTACTGCAGTGGTACAGGAAGTTTACACAGGATGACAGTAAAAGGGAAAGGAAGAAAAATTTAAAAAGACAAATGCTAACCTAAACTGATGCACTGGTTGAACATTCTTAATCTGAAAATCCAAAATCTAAAACGCTCCAAACACTGAGTGGAACATTTCAATTTTGGATTGGGGATGTTCAACTAGCAATGACTCCAAAATCCAAAAAAAACTCTGAAATCTGAAACACTTCTGGCTGCAAGCATTTTGCATAAAGGATATTCAACTCGTATTAGTAAATAGTTATTCAAATCTGTTGAGATTTGCTTTTTAGTAACTGGTCTTCAGATTGTTTTAATAATAAATGCAACACTTTTTAAGGCATTCTCAAGAAGGAAACAGTTGAGGTCAGATGGGACCATTTCTTTGCTTCTAACAGATTAAAGCTTTGAAAGGAATAATGCTGTATTTTTATGTACTCAACAAATATTTCCTTAAAGTCAACTATAAGCAAGTATTATTATAGGGTTTGAGGCGAGAGAAGGTTCCTATCTTCATGAAGCTTTGCATTACAATGGGGGAAATGGGATACAAATACATAAACAAATTGACATACAATACAATATCAGGTATAATGAGTGTTATGAAGAAATATAAGGTAGAATAGCAGAACACAGACTGACAGGGGCTGCTGTTTTAGATAGGGAGTTGACAGCTAAGTAAATCTGAACGATGTGAAGGACTAAGTTAAATAACCATTAAGAGCAAGAATGTTCTAGGCAGAGACACAGAAAGCTCTGAAGTGTACGGATGCAGACAGAACTTGATGCACTCAGAGATCATCACCAAGGTCAGTCTGGTGTGAGACACCAAAAAAGGAAAAAGAGTACTCAGCTAATGAGAGGAGGAAATTAATGGCTGTGTTAATTGCAACTGGCAACCACAGAGGGATTCTAGGCTGGGAATGAAATGCTACAAGTTATACTCTTACAGGAATAGTGCAGCATTTATGGAAGAATAGACCATGGTTGACCATGAATAGAATAATCATAAATGTAATGCCAGCTCGGAACTGATAGTAGCCGTCGATGGAAGGGGCTGCTGGTGGTGGCCTTGGAATTATGTAGTCTGGGGTGGTTGCCATGAGCTGAATTCACTGTAGTGCTTCAGTTCACAAATTTAATTTGTTCCCTGATTCTGGAAAAAATGATCACACTCATGTTCATGTGAGAAAGGTGGCTGCGGTCATGTTTGTCACCTGCTGCAGAGTTTGAAAACAAAAACAAATTTTGCCAAACACTTCTGTTCATAAACTAAATTTTTCTCCGTTTGTGAACTGAGGTACCACTGTACTTGTATATATTTAAATGAATTAAAATAAAATGTAATGAAGAATCTGTTTTTGCCAGGAGCTGAGAAGAAGAGGGAGAATGAGGAGTTGTTGCTAAATGAGTAGTTTAGTTTGAGGTAATGAAAAACTTAAGTGTTGGTGCTGTACAACATGCTCAGTGTAACTAATGCTTCTGAACTGTACATGCTAAACAGTTAGAATAGCGAAGTTTATTTTATGTATGGTAGCATAGTAAAAAATTAACAAAGGTGGATCATAGAACCAAAACTATACAACTCTTAGGATAAAACATAGACATAAACCTTTCTGGCCTCAACTTAGCAATGATTTCTAAAACATGGCACTAAAAGCACAGTGACTAAAGACAACAGTACATGCATCACACTTCATCAAAATTAGAAACTTTTGCATTTCAAATGACATCTTCAAGAAACAGAAAAAATCTGAAAGATGGACAAAGTATTTACAAATTGTATGTCTGATAAATAACTTATATACAGGATATAGAACTCTTAAAACTAAGCAATAACAAGATCAAAACCAAAAACACTCAAATTAAAAATCGTACAAGAATCTGAATAAACATTTTTGCGAGGCAGATACACAGATGTACACATGATCAATAAGCGCCCAAACAGAAGCTAAACATCACTTAGGCACTTAGGAAATACAAACTCGAAACTACAATAAAATATCATTGAATATCCACTGGGATGCCTATAATACAAAAGACAAATAAAATACCAGGAGTTGATAAAGATGTGGAAAACTGAAACTTCTGTCCATTGATAATACGAAAGTAAAAATTTACAGACACACAGACACTTTGGGAAATTATCAGGTATTTCCTCAAAAGATTATTTATCCTGTGACTCAGCTATTCCAGATCTAGGTACATACCGAAGAAAAATGAAATTTCGAGCAAAGCACACAAAAACGTGTACTTAAATGTTCATAGGGGCATTACTCATCATTACTCATGCTCATCAGAGCCTGACATAATGAATAGCATTATTCATTGTGTACAACAGCCTATTCATAACCCCATGTCCATCAACTGGTGAAGAGCAAATAAATGTCCATCAGTTGGTGAAAGGTCTATACTACAGTAGCAATACAATTAAATAATACAAAGGAATGAAGTATTGATACATACTATAACATGGAAGATGCTTGAAAACCTTATGTGAAATAAAAGAAGCTAGACATAAAAGGCCACACAGCATATAACTATTTGTATAAAATATCCTAAATCAACAAATTTATAAAGACAGAATGCAAATCAGTGGTTGTTCGGGGGAAATGAGAAGTGATAGATTTTAGAGGTGAAGAAAACATTTTAAAATTAATGATGATGATGGTTACACAACTCTGTAAATATATTTGAAACCAAAGAATTAAAGTACAATTGTACTTTAAATGCATGGATGATAAATGATACGGTAATATAAATTTTATCTGAAAAAAGTTCTTATAAAAATATTTCTGTTCCTCACTCATACTAGTTTCAAATGTTCAATGGCCACAGCACAGGCGTAAAACATTTCCATCTTCCTGAAAGTTCTACTGCACAACACAGGGCCAGAATGGCTGTCTGAGGTGGTAAGAAAGAATGAATAGTGGTGACTATTTTGAAGGTAAAAACGATAGTTGTTATGATTTCAACATGAAGCATACTCAGAAGGCTTGATCTCCAATGCCAGAAAGTTCAGAGCCGGAGCCTTAGGGAGACCTACAGAGGTAATAGATGATGTGGGGCTAACCTCACCCATAATTAATAGCTGACTGGGTGATTAGGAGTTAGGCCCAGGCAGAGAAAGAAGTCTTTGGCGGGGGGAAGGACATGCCTTTAAGGGCATCTGTTATCTCTGGCCCCTCCCCCTTTCTCTCTTCTTCTGGGCTGCCGTGAGGTGAGCAGATTTCCTCTGCCACCTCCTCTCCAGCAAGATGCTCTGCCCCATCACAACCTGGAAGAAGGAGGAGCCATGCTACTGTGGCTCACGAAACCATGGTCCAAAATAAATCTCTCTCTCAGTTGATTTTCTTAGGTATGCCACAGTGACAAAAAGCTGACTAACATATTAATATCTGCTTCTGATTTGGATGTCAGGTAAAAAATAAAAAAAAGGAATCAAGGGCAATGCTAAAGTTTTTGGTCTGAGTTCTGAGGTAAACAGTGGTGTCATTTATGTGGGATGAAGACCAATAGTTCTGGTCATATTAGCACAGGAATACTGATTAGAAGAGTAGTTCATGAGGACTCAGTACCATGTATTTAATATTTTAAGTTCATACTAGGAAGAACAGCTAACAGTGAAATATGACATTACAAGTAAAGAGATATTTACTTAAAAAAAATGGGATGGGGAGGAATTGGGGTTAGTAGAAAAAAATCCCCATAATTAGTTAGAAGGCCCTGTTAAACCCTGCTCTCTTATCTTGGCCCTATTATTCACTTTTTAAAAAATAATTCTTAGATTATGAGTCCCAAGATCCTCACCTATAACATGGAGGTTTTCCATGAGAAAGAATATGTTAAGAAATTCATCACCACTAAACCAGCACTATGAAAATTCTCAAAGATATCCTAGAAGGAGACAATGAAGTAAACCACACCGAAAAGTCTAATAGAATGAATATACCAGGCAGGGTAAGCAGTTAGACAAGAGGGGAGAAGAAAAAGGGGTTAAACCAGCAATAGAAAAACAATGCAGTGAAAAAATGTTCAACACCTCAGGCCGTTAGAGGAATGCAAATTAAAACAGTCCTGAGACTCCAGTCTAGAAAGAATGGCAGCCATCATCAAGAAATCAAATGACAACAAATGTTAGTGAGTCTGGGGAAGGAGCCCTTCTGTATTGTTGGTGGGAATTATAACCATTAAGAAAATCAGTATGAACACTTCTCAAAAAACTAAAACTAGAAATTCCATTTGATCCAGCTATTCCCCTTCTAAGTATCTTCCCTAAAGAGTTAAAGACATCACATGACATAGATACTATGCATACACAGCTGCTCAACTTGTAATAGTGATAGTGTGCTTTGAAAGAGACCTGTATGTCCACCAATAGAGGAAAGGATAAATAAAATGTGGTATTAGCACACAAAGAATGCTACTCTGCCATAAAAAGGATAAATCTGCATCATTTGTAGGAAAACAGATGCTCCTTGAGACCATAATGTTAAGTGAAATAAGAGACACAAGTTTAATGGTTTATCTTATATGAGGCACTCAAAATATAAATAAAGAGCCAAATAAAAGATAAGATAGTAGGAAGTAGGGAGATGGATCTTTTGAAAATGGGAAAGGGACCAAAGATGGAAGGAAGGGGGAGAGGAAGGAGGGGAAAGATGAAAAAAGAATTAAGACATGATATATACGTGTCCCAACTCCTCATGAGGAATGTGATCATCATGAATGACAAATGTATATCAATAAAGATTAAAAATTTTAATAAAAATAGAGGTTTTATATCAAAGACTGATGATGATGATGACAAATTATCTTTAAGGCTCTTCTCAGATGGGAAATTCTAAGGTGATGTTAGCTGCTAAATAAGCCCCATGCATTCAGTGGCAGAAACTTGAAAGTCTCAGATTCTCCTTCTCGAGTAAGTTTATGATGAATTTCCTAGTGTTGTTGTGTCTAGTATGCTCATGGGTGGAGAGAAGACATGTAAACCGAGAAGAGTTGTGGCCTGAAGGCCTTGAACCTTCTGCCTGCCTAGGGAATAACTCTGGACTGAACTGAAAATCAAAGTCTGCAGTTATGTCCTGACAACACTTTAATTTTCATTCATTTATTTATTTATTTTGGTGGTCCTGGGGATGAAACCTAGGGCATTGTATGTGCTACCCAGCTTTGAATTTCTTTTTAATATCAACATTTCTAGTGTTGGTTGATTCATGGATTAAATAAAATCAGACATATAAAATGTGCCTACTTGGGCATGGTGGTATATACCTGCTATTCCAGCACTTGGGAGGCTGAGGCAGGAGGATTGCCATGAGCCCAGCCTGGGCTACAAAGTGAGTTTAAGACCGGCCTAAATTACAAAGTGAGACCTGCTTAAAAAAAAAAGTGCCTAAAATTGAGGGCTTAGAATGTGTTCTATATTTTAGAGCAATATTTCATATATACACAACAAATGGAAAATTGTTAGACATTCTTGAGAAATCCTGTGTGGAAATATATTTTCTATAAGCATTTACTATATGACAGGCACAGTTCTAAGCACTTTAACTACATTATCTCCTTCAGTGCTCGACTACATGACTCAATGAGTTCCCCAAGCCAGTCTGCAAAACACCATTTACCCACCATCTGTGCCTACCACGGCAAGGGCATCGTTCAAAACCAAGCCACAGGGGATGGTTTGGGGGGAGTGTCAGACAAAAGAGAAATCGGCCTGCGTAGGTGCAGGAAGGTGGAGTCTGGGCAGACGAGGAAAGGGGACAATAAAGAGAGATCTAATTGTAGGTCCAAGGTCACATGGTTTGAGAAAAAATTGAAAATATCCAACAGAGTTTGTTTCCATTAACTCAGTTAGCAAAGTGGATCCCAAGAAATAAAAGAGAACAACGTCAAGGGGGAAGGTAATTAAACAATGAAGGATTCATTTGAAATGGCAGTACCTAGACAGGTGTGGTGGTGAGGCAGGAACTTTAAAACTCACAGGCTGACATTATGCTAAGGACAGGCTCTGCAGGCCCAGCCCGTCTCACAGTTAGACTGTCAGACTCAGTTGGCCTTGCATACCAGGCAAGCAGCAACTTGCAAGATAAATATAACCCAGCTGCAGTACCCAGCCTGTAAACATGTCCTGCTGGGCCAGCTTGTTTCAAGAACTTATAATCCAGAGACAGACTAGTTCAGTCAAAGACATGATTGATTTTACCTGCTTACCCAAGCCCCTGACATTCCTACTATATGATAAGAATCCCCCACAACTAAACCTGACCAAAATTAATCTGCCTAACAACATATGACAAAACACACGTAATCAATTATAAAATAACCTGCTATCAGCTTTTTGTACTTGCTGCTTGCAATGAATATAAGTTTCTCTTTAACCCCAAATTGGGGCTGGTGATTTGGAACTAGGATCCCACCAGCCCGCTGGCGTAATGAAGCTGTTGCCTTCCAAGTGCCTCAGTGCTACGTATCTTCCATTCAGTTCAGTCCTAGTTCTACAACAGGGGCAGATCGCTGTATGGACAGCTATTTAGGGAGCTGGGGCAGAAAGATCACCTGAGCCCAGGAGTTCAGGGTTATCCTGCGTGACATAGTGAAAAGACATCAGAAAGAGTAAGAAAGAAAGAGGAGAGGGAGACAGAGAAGAAGGCAGGCAGACAGCAGGGAAGTAGGTAAGCCAGCCTAATACCTAATGTGAAAGAAATTTCTAGGAGAGAACTGAAGTGGACAGAGGGTTAGATTTGTGTAACATAAATTTTACGCCCAATAAGGAAATGCAGATAACAAACTATTCAGGGGAGCAGCAGAACGCCCTGAGACCTGACCTTTATTGTCAATGTGGGGCATTCCCTTGGTCTATAGAGTTTTTCAACCTTGGCACTAATGATGTCATTTTAATTTGATCAACTGGCATGAATTGTACACATCAATGTAGTTCAGCACGACACTTCAACACAGGCACAAAGCACACAGTCACATTCAGCCTCTCCCGTGGACCTTTCTCCCCAACCTTCAGCGAGCACTATACACTAAGGCCTGTACCCCACATTTGAGAGAACATGCAGCACCCATCTCTCTGCAGCTAATTCTCTAGGGGTGTGTGTGTGTGTGTGCGTGTGTGTGTGGTGTCCTGTGTTTTGCAGGCATCTGACAGCTTCTCTAACCTCTATCCACCAGATGCCAGCAGCCTGGCCCCCAGGCCAAAATCATCTCCAGACATTGCCAAGCATCCCCTTGGGGCAAAATTAACCCTTGTTGAGAACCATGGCATTAGAGAAAAGAAAAAAGAAGAGGCAGAATAAGTACAGAGAGTTCACTCTGAAGTAAGAGTGTGTCTTGGTTACTTTTCTCTTGTGGCTGAGACAAAATAACCAACATCCAAAATTAAGGAAGGAAAGGTTTATTTAGCTCACAGTTTGTGGAGGTTTCAGTCTGTAATCTGCTGGCTCCAAGGCAGGGTGGTGTGGCACAGGGGCAACACTTCAAGGCAGCAGAAGACAGCAAAGCAAGAGCGAAAGGAGGGGAGCAAGTCTCTTTTCCTCCCTTATATTGTAAGCAGCCTCCCCCTGCCCTCTGGGCTGGTATAGCATTCACAGCATTTCCCCACCCTCCTCTTGCATAGGATGAGGATGCTTACAAAGTGAGGCCCCTGTCCCCCTGCTGAGTTAAACTTCTAAACTTCTCAAGTTGATACAATGTATCAACCATCACAGTGTCTAAGGAGTAGAGGGAAAATCTCTCCAGGTGGGCCAAGGAGGAAGTGTAATGGTACAAGCAGCCCTGTGACCAGGAGCCACAATGAGTGAGGCTTTGGCACAACATAAAGTGATACAACTCATGAAGCCAATGGCTTTCCCACTGGGGGCCACCCTGACTACCTCGGGGATGAGTGCCAGCTCATGGTGACCACATCTCTGTGCAGGAGGGCCTTGAAAGCTACTGAACAGAATACTGCCAATCTGGCATGAGCAGGAAATAGAGGTGGCAACCGGAAGGAAAGTTTTCCAACATAGCTTCTGGAGTTTCACATTACTTCAATGTCCAACTTGTGAGCGAAAACTACTGGCAACCAACGTAATGTTTACACTTCACATAATCTGGACATTAAACTTTTAGGGAAGACAGGATCAGCCTGATATTGCAGTTCATCATTGTGGTAGAACGACTTAACACTGCATTTTAGTTTTCAGTCTAGGAAAGAGTATCTCGTTGTCCAGACAAAACTAATACCATCTGGAAGTAATTTATTCCCTTAGAGGGGAAACTCGCAAATAACTTGAGATTTGAGAACTCACCAAAAATCTCTGAAAAATGCCATCTTCGAAACAAGCTACAGTCCTCACCTTATGCCCCAGTATGGGCAATCCCCACGGGATGGATGGTTATACATCAGCAGGCAGACACCATGGGCACTGTGCCACCCTAAATCCCTGACCATCACCTACCCTTTAAGAAGAGGGAAGTTCCGGTAGATGAACACAGTTAGGAGCCACAGCTTGCTAATAATTCAAGGCTGGAAAAGCCCAATTTGACTGTCCCGTCTACGCCTGATGTGGGTTCCTGGCAAACTATTTTTTCCCATTTTGCTTAGTCGTATCACTGCTCTGATTCCCCCACTCCTCTAAAAAAAATAGCTTTGCTATCATTTTGCTGTTTTTATTTTAGTCAGATATTTAAAACCTCATACAAATTTTTTTTGAAATGGGTGAAAAACAATCTTCCAAACCTATGTGATCACTGAGTTCCTAAAGCCAGTCTTCACAATATCATTTATACATGACCTGTGTCAACCACAGCAAGAACATTCCTTAAAGCAAAGCAGCATGGGGCGGTACAGATGGACATTCAGGGGTGTTGGAGCACTGAGACGGTAAAGAACATTTCAGGCAAAAGAGAAATCAGGCTGGGCAGAGGCAGGAGCTGGACTTGGGGCTGCATAGTGAGTGGTGAGTGGGGGTAGGGCAGGACAGCAAGGTCAGCGGGAGTCAAGCCACGTGAAGCTCTGAACAGGTCCCTGTGGAAGGGACCCATCAAAGGTGCACACGAAGCACTGTGACCTCACCTAACCTTTGTTTTCCTGTCTGAACCAGCAGAGCCCCACTCTCCCAAAAAAACCTATCATTAGCACAGAAAGGCTTGAAAGAGCAAGGGGCAAGGTGAGAATTAACCTGCCCACTGCATCGGACCAGCCGGCATTTAACCGAAACTGCCCGGAATCAGTGAGCTTGTGCCCATCCAGGGTCAGATGGACCCACAGAGGATGGCTGACTGAGAGAGATGGATGCTTATTACCTGTCCACCAGGCAAAGGAGGGCAAAAGAAAGAAAAGAGAAGGACCAGGTCCCCATCTGCTTGATTTGATAACACACTTGATCATAGTTAGAATGACCTGTGTTTGCATGTGACATAAAATCTACTACGATGGTGCTTCTTACATACACACGAAGCATCACAAAATAAAGAGGAGCAATGTCTGTGATAGCAGAACATTCCTGAGGGATAGATAATACAGTCTTGTGGCTTCGAAATGCACTGAGCCTGTTCTTCCAGACTTACATTATTTGCAATTTTTGGTTGGCTCCACAGACTGACACGATGTAGGATGAGACAAATGAGGCCTGGAAACACAGTCGCCAACACATAATGTTGTGAACAATTGGGACAAAAACCACAGGGGCCCTGCACATTAGTAATAACAGCTCCAAAAATACTGCATGCAAAAACTTCTTTGAAAACATTTGTGGGAAAAGCCGCAATTTGTAATAAAAGTATGTCTCATTTTCCAAACAGACAGAATGATCAAGAAACTTATTTCAGAATATTCCAAATGGCTAGATTGATGACATTTTATAAGGATGCCATTTCGATTAAATGCTCGTTAAAAACATTACATCATTACCCAGCAAAACCACAAAACATATTCAGGAACAGCTCTGACAAAAGGCGAAATGAGAAGAAAAAGTGTGCATAGCATTGTATGGTCATAAAAACAGAGTTTACCAATCATAAAAACAGATGGGGGAATCTCTATGGTTTTTGATGGAGTAGGAATCAGAAATCAGCTGAACTGACAACTACAGGCATCGTACTGCCACGGGATGCAGTAGCAGACCTCAGGAGGACGTGGCACAACCCCTTGAGATCAAGGTTTTTTGCCAAGGTGCTCTGGCTGGAGAGCAGATGCCAAGTTCATGATTCCCCTCACTCATTCCTTTGCTTCAGCAACACCACTCAGCAATACAATTTCAGAGCAGTCTAAACTCCAGACATTAACCTGGCCCCAGCCTCTGCCAGACTTTCTCCACCCCTTAAGGCTCCCACGTCTCACAGGAGACACAACAGCAGCTAGCTATGCTCAGATCTATGTCAAAGGGGGCGAAGAGGTGTCAACGCTTCAAAGAACTCATTTATGAATAAATGTTTAGAACCTAACCTGCTTACATGGCTGCACTATAACTGACACTATTATTTCTGATCCAATATTACTTGTTTGTGAAAAGAACATTGATTTTTTATTTTCTTTGTCAAGAGTGGTATAAAACCTTGGAAAATATAAAAAGTAGGGTTTATACAAGTGTTAGCAATTATAATTACATTTATAACCAGAGCTGGGGTAAGTTCTTGGTTATATAAGCCTTTTGCTGGATTTTGTCTACCTCTTTTGCCATTTGGCTGGATGAAAAGATATGACACTCAAATTTCAATCTTTTTTTTTTACTTTTCTTTACTAAAAATAGATTTGAAAAGGGAAATAAAAATGAGGGCATGTAAACTTGACTGCCAATGCCAAATAGTCCCCTAGTGAGGCCATAAACATATTCCTTACTCCTGAGTTCCCAACTAAGTGTCACTACCTGGCCCCTTATACCTGCGTGGGGCCTTGTGACTGGTTCTTTCTGGTCAAACATGGGCCAAGGTGATAGATCCCTTCCTGCCTGAGACAGGTAAGAGTGTCTGGGTGAGGTCACAGCTCTTCATGCACACTTTTGATGGGTCCCTTCCACAGGGACCAGTTCAGAGTGACACGTGGCTTGACCCCCGCTGACCTTGCTGTCCTGCCCTACCCCCACTCTCCACTCACCGTGCAGCCCCGAGTCCAGCTCCTGGCCTCTTCCCAGCCTGATTTCTCTTTTGCTTAAACTGTTCTTCACCCTCTCACCGTTCCAACACCTGTCGGTGTCCATTTGTATTGTCCCATGCTGCTGTTTCAGTGGGCAGTCTCCGGCCTCTCCCGCAGTGCTGAGGCCGAGGGGGAACTCAGTCAGGCCCTAGCACGCCCCACCTCCCACAGGATAACACTGGACCCGGTGAGGTAGCACACAGACACAGAAATGGCAGTCACGAAGGAAGATCCCTGTATGGGAGACAGTTCACCCTAAATACATTTCTTTGGCATTGTCAGAGAAACTGCAGACTTCTGTAGATACAAGAATGGCCCTGCAAAGATGTCTTTCTTAAAAAGAAATTCACATTTATTTACATTAGTAAAGAGTAGATATAAGCAGAGCCTTTTCTGAGACCCCCATCTGCTGAGGACTCTGACACCTACGCCAGATGGGACCGTAGATGGTTGTTACTGGGAGACCTCACCTGCACTATGAGACAACCCTGCTGGCTGTGCACATTCTCCATGCTTCCACAGCAAGTGCCACCTGTCTTCCCCTAGAAGCTCAAGCTCCTGGCCCTTTGCTGAAGTCTGTATAAGGCTATGTCATTTTACTCCTTGGAGTTTCATAGAATATGTATGCAGCTCCCACAATTAGGCATGCAATAAAATGAGCACATTCCTTCTCTTGTTGTCTATTTGACAGTCTTGGATTATCCATTATTCAGAAGGAAGAGACAGAATCTTCAGTTTCCCTGCGACTGGAAACAAGAGGCCAGACATGCCATGCAGCACAATCGAGAACGCTCCACCATCAGTGTGGTCAGGAAGCAGGAGCAGGTCATGATGGAGCACGGACCAGAGACTTTACTGGCGTTTTTGAAGGAAACAATGGTGAAGGAAGGGAAGGAATGCCGAGCGAGGTTAGGATTGGCTAGCTAGAATAATCCTTTGCAGGCTCTGGGCCATACAGATGGTTCCTAGTCGTCAGTTATGCTGGGCCTCAGGTGATTTAGGGCAGGAGAAACATTGGCTGGGTACGTGAGAGTCTGATGTAGAGATGCCTGGAGGCTGGCTTGTATTCCAAAGGCAAGCTTTCAGGGGAGTCACTTGCTGTCTTTAAGAAATATACAGCCCAGGGAGGGGCAGTGTCTCCTGGATCAAGACCCCAAGTGCCAGGGCACCAGGACATACACACACACACACAGAAAGAAAGAAAATTGAAACATATAGTCAATACACCCGTGATCAACACATTTCTTCATTGGATGGTGATGGGGTGAGGAGGAACCCTTGTTGGCCATGCTCCTGAGCCTGGGGAGTAGGTGCAGCAGCCAGCCCTCCCCGCATAACATGCCACAATTCAGCTGCCTGCTAAGTTGCATGAGCGAAGTTTGGGAATCCCGGCTCACGCTTCTTACATTACTCCAAACCCACTTGTTTAAAATACATGTAGTATAGGTTTACAAAACAGGATAGAAACTTGACAATGGTTGCAATATTGCATATCATTATCTTCAAAATGGTTGTTTACATTAATAGACATAGACATGTAAAAGTGATCTAATCATATGAGTATTAGTTGTTCTTTATCAACGTAATGAATATCTATCCTGTTTTGTAAACCTGTAATGTTACTGTTGTGCATATACTCTAGTCGTCTGTTTGTCTCTTTTGCTTTTTGTCTGTTATATGTCTTTTTTTTTCTCTTAAATAAATAAAAAAATAAAATAAAATACATGTAGTAGAGCATCGATTAAAAGATGTATTAAAAGGCAAGGCATTTCACTGAAGGAAAAATAAAAGCCTTCCAGCCCATTTTGGAGTGAGGATGTATGAGGCAGAATTCCACCAAGAGGAGAGCTCTATCTAAAGTCAGGGCTCTCTCACAGCAGTTCATTACCGTGTTTAAGAGAAACCCCAAACACAAAAAGTCTGGCATTTGAATTTAGAAACTTGCTCATATTTTCAACATGTTATGAGTGGGCTAGTAACAAATGAGTTACTCAAACTTATAAGCTGTACTTTCATTCGTTTAAATGGAAAAGGATTCCAGAGTGTCTGTCTCTCTAGCTCTTAGTGAGCAAGTTCCCCTGACTGCATTTATGTGCTTCAAGGTTTTATGAACTCCCACCACTCCCCTCTCAGCAGGCAGTGCCAGATGCCAGAGCCCACGCTGACTTACTACGCCCCTCTTCTGTCCCATTAAAGATTTAATATCTGTCTCTGAATCTTTTCCTTCACTTCAGACCATTCCTAAACTGCACACAGCGTCGCCAGTGGCCTTTTGAAGTCACCACGTCCGTGCACCACTTCCCAGAGCGGACGGGAACATACGGTATTTTGCTGGCAGATGTGGCTGCTCTGGCACTGTTTCCCGCAGGTTTAGCAGACAGTCTGACAGGATGGAGTGGGGAGGCATTAACTAATGCCTCACTGGTGCCTTCCACTTCTACCTCCAATCCAACCAGTTCTCTCCGCCACCATCAACACTGCATAAGACCGTGCAGTGGCTAAGAAGAGGGCTCCAGCCATCATCCTGGCCCAGGTGGTCATGCCAAAGTAAGTTGGCTCAAGTGGCTTCCAATACACTAATACTCTAAAAGCTTCAATTATTCCAACAGGCACAGAAAATTCTGCTATTTATGCCTCCATCCTCATCTGTGCCTCACACTCCCATCCCCAACCCCCAGCCCCAGTTCCTTTCCGCTCTCACCCTAGCGATCCCTGGAAGCTGCATCATGGCTTGTCTACTTCTGTCCTTCCTCATTCCTGCTCATCCTTCAGCTCTGCTGCCACACTTCCCAAGACGGGGTCCTTCAGGACCGGCTTAGGTTAAGATTTCTGGGAAAGCACCCTGCCCTCCTCTTTGATACCAATTCTTGTTCGTGTCCCGCCCTCTCCAGATGTGAGTTCCACAAGGGCAGGAAACCCTGCTGTGTACACTACCATACGCCGCCACCCAGGAAAGCCTGGAATGCAGAACAAGCTTATTTTTTTTTTATCTTCAAACTAGTGAAGAATAGAGTTTAAAAAGTTGCAAGTTTACAGTAACAAGGTGTGGGTTATAAATACTTTAAGTTAGTATAACTCTACAATGCCACGGGTGGAGAGAGGTATGTCAAATTTTATTTTATACGTGTGTAGCATTACTTGATTAATATTTAAAACCCATCTGATTGTATATTAGCACATTACCAAAAAGTGTAAAATTGTCTTCTCTAAGATTCTGAAATTGACTGTTGCTTAATTAGTACTGAAACTTTAAGTATCCATGTGTTATGTTTTCTTCGTTAATACTTTCCACAGTGTGGACTCCTGGGAACTACCCTGGTTTTGCTGTTGTTGTTGTTATTGTTATTTTGGTGCTAGGGATTGAATGCTAGGCAAGGGGAGTATCAGCGAGCCACTGAGCCACCCCACCAGCCCTGCAGAGCAATTTGTTAAAGTATATTTCTCTGCTGGTAAGTATATTTTCTTTACCATTACCTCCCTTGGAATTTTCATCAAGAAAAATCTGAAAATTTCTTTCCCAAATAAAAATTGGTTTTACCTTCTTTTGCCAATGACCACATTCCACTTCAGGGAGGGTTGTTCAACTATGTGCACTGGAAAATACCGCCGGAAAACCTGAACGTGGCCTGACACTACGGTTCTTGAGGGGCGTGCGGGCCTGTGAAGGTGGCACCCACAGCCACTTTTCAGATCCAAGGGCAGGGACTGCAGGCAGAACTGTGGGCACAGGTGTGAGGCTGCGGCGGTCAGGAGAAATTTGATTTACTGACTTGTTTGAGTGGAAAAATTTATTTTGAAACTCTAAATGAATCATCACAAACTTCATCAGCAAAAGGGTCCTTTGAAAAGTCCATCCAAAACCATGCAAAAGTAAGCAAAGCAAGATTCTTGGAAGCATTCTAGAGAATGAGCCATGTGGTTGAGCCTCCCCAATGCTCATGCTGCCTGGACTAAAATGAACAGTACTGACAGGGTCCACGGATGGCAGAGAGAACTGTATGGTAAAACATACCACCTTTGTGACAGAATCCACCCAGCATCAAATGAAGACATGGGGGGACTCTAGAAACCTCAGCCCTGACCAAGCAGAATTTCTTCAAAACCGTGGGCATGGACAGGTGGCTGTGGCTTCAGACAGCACTCAGAGGGCAGAGGAGGCCTCGACATGTTCATGTGTTAGACTGGGGTTCCTCTGCTTTTAAAAATGGCCCAGTTTGTCTCAGATCAGCTCCATAGTTCTACGCCACTCAGAGTCAGAACAGATACATTTTCTAAATGACAATTAAGAGCATAATAAGAACTCACTTGTATTTAGGACAGCAAATCAGCACACATAAACAAGTAATTTAATCAGTTGACATAGTCCCCGCCTCTCAATCTTGCGATCTTTCTTAATTTCCACCTCTGACTTCCCATCAAACCTTCTGGTAAAAAGATCCCAATAATTCATGCTTTTGCCAAATCCTGGGTGTTTCTCTACAAATCAGTCTGATAGTCTCCAAAGGGACTCCCCACCACCCCATGTACCCCAATAATGCTCACATCTTTAGACCTTCACTGAGAAAAAGTCCCCCAGGTGTTAGCGGCCTGACTGCCCCCATTCTTTACCCCTTTTGCAGCCATTTGTCCCTCTGTCTCCCTGAGCCTTTACACCACGGGCAGCTCTTTACTCCGCCCCCCACACAGGGGACAATGGCACTGTGCAGAAGTGTTCTGATTTACACTTGCCACAAAGACAGAGAAGGGGGCCTGGTCCGCTTGGGTTGCTATGGACAAATACTGCAGTCTGTGTCTTCTAACCCACAGGAATCTGGGGCGCCCAAGACGGTGTGTGATGAGGGGCTGTTCCTCATAAAGGGTGACTCCTTGCTGTGTGCTCCTCACGGAAGGCACAAATGAGCTCTCTGGGGTCCTTTTTATAATAAAAAGCCTCTTCCCTCTTACTCATCTCTCAAGGACCCATCTCCCGAAACCATCACTGGGAAGTAGGATTCAATACGAGAACTGGGAGTAGACACGATCATTCAGTCCATTCTCCCATTTTGTTTGGCTCTTATTGCCAGTCCTATCCATTCGAATCCTACTCGGATTTCACAGCTAAACCTAAATTCTATCTCCTCAAAGGAGTCACTAATAATCTGAAAAGCATCTCCCAACCCTTGGGTAGCTGCTAACATTTTATGTGTATTTCATAAGAGGCAGCTTTTTTTTCTTTTCTTTTTTTGTTTATTTGTTTGTTTCTTGAGGCAGGATGTCGCTATGTAGTTCTGGTCTCACTAAGTAGCTCACACTGGCCTGAACTCGCAACAATCTTCCTGCTTCAGCCTCCCAAGTGTTGGGAGCCACCATGCTTGGCTGAGACAGTTATTTTCTACCTGTACTAGAGTTATCCATGTGCAAACCTAATCTTCCTTACCAGATGACAAATTCTCAGAAGGGAAGACTCTAATTGCCATATCTGCTTGGAGTCCATGGTAAATAACATATAAATGTTGCATAAGTAAATAAGGCATGTGAGTAATAATTTAATTATTTTTGTTTTACACAAATTGAGGGAATTTAGAATTTAATTCTAAAATATCCAACTTGTTAGAGAAAGTCAACACATGAATGAAACAAAATTGGCCTTCTACGGCTATGAACAATTTCACCTTAAAGCTTTTATTTCACAGGTTGTTTGTAATAAAACTAAAAGATAGACCCTATGCTGAAGGAAGAACAAATAAAATGAAACAATGGAACTGATAGTGTCTGACACAACAATTAAAACAACAACAAAAGATCCATCATTCTATCATCTTGTTGCTAAGCAAATTGTAAGATTTGGAAGAAAGAGATAAAGGAGGCAGAATCTAGTTTAAAATTCTCTTGGTAGTATCTATCAGGCACCTTAGCATCAGGTGGGAATTTGGAGCCTTTTAAATATAGACCACAGTAGGTGAATGAACGGGTTTACATAACGGAATCTAGGCAAACTGTAGCAATTCTGTCATCAGCTACAAGCTATATGCTCAAACGCTTCAGGATAAGAGAGTCACCCTCTCCAATAAAAGGAGCCACGTTATTCTTTAAAAGCAGGCAAGTAAAGGATCATCTTGTAAAACAAATGGAAATCCAAAGGCGAACACTTCTGAGTTCAAACACAGTACAATGCCTTAGATAAGAAGGACAAGAGCTCCAGAGATGGTTACTGTGGCCAGTCCACGCCAAAACTCACTACCTCCTCCTATGTGCAAAACCCTGGGCTCAGGTTTCAGAGCACAACTGCTAAAATTGTACATTTATCCATTCCCACAGTCTCATCACTGGGCCCACCTGTCATGATCATGGCTACTTCTGCCACCAAATGTCACAGCTTCATGAACAAAAGCACACCCAGCGCTCTTGAATTTGCAAACCTTTACTTATAAAATCATTTTAAACAAATGAAACCCACCATGAGTTAACATGAAGCACAAGAAAGTCCTTGAGTGATAAGAGCATAGACTGTCCTTTTGGGAGAGTTCTTCTAGAAGCAAAACAGTTTTATTTCAGGACCTTTGAAAGAAAAGGAGTTCTGCTGACATCGAAAGAATAGGTCAGAAAGCACAATAACGTGTGTGTGCATTTTCCTATCAGTGTTCGATAGGTTAGAGAATATCAGCAAAGGAAGAACCATTTTTGTATGAAGCATACAACATGCTGACACAGGAACAAAGACACTTGGAAGCTGTATGTTCTTTGGTTCTACGAACAACCAAAGGCCTCACCTACTGTTTAACATTTGGAGTAACTTTTCTTGGAGGATTATTACTATTTGACAGAGATGAAAGGGTAGTTTTCTCAAGATACATTTTCACTTTTTTTTGACACTCAAGATATTTCCCTTGACAAGGTGGTCATGTTTGTGGATGTGTTAAGAAGTGTGAGCAACCAGACATTGTCATATTCTCGGTCATCTCTGCGTGCCTCTTGGAAAAGGACGAAAGCCAAATCTGGAGAAGTAGTCCTCTAACAAGTTATACCTTCAAAAGGCATGTGTGAAGGAAAGGGGACTCTTAGAAAACAAGTAAGGAGATCAAACTTATAACATTAGGTGATTCTGCTTCTAATTATGGAAGTCTTGGAAAACAAAAGCTCAAATGATTGCAAAAATTTTCAAACTCAAGGGCAAGAGGCATCTGTCTTTCCTGATAGTATAGCTCTCTCGTTCTCAATGACTCAGATAGTTACTCTAAATCATGCTTTGAATTCCTACTATTTAAACCATCTAGTCCACCAAAAAGAAAACAGGTTATGGATGCCAGAAGTGACGAAAACTACATGCTGTAAATCTAGGGTCACCTCTCATCTGGTCTTTGGTATATTTTCTTCCTAAATGTATTCTTATGCCTCTTGTTATGCACAACTGGGAAAAAACATCATGGCCATGCTGGCAGCAGCAGGCCTGCAAAGCTACTCGCTGACAGTGGAAATCATGAAGTTATTACCATGTTCCAGGGCTTTCATGGGAAACCAGAAGAGGATGAGGGAGTGGACCAAGGCGTTGATGCAGTGACCCCAGAAAACCTGCAGAAAAACAAACCAGGGAGTCAGCACCACCGGAACTCTCCACCTCTCTGTGCAACTCGCAACAGACGCCGCATTGTGCGGGCTCCTGGCAGTGGCTATGCGGTTCCACCGGAAACATGCTAGTTTCACATTTTAGAAAGTCCCTAGAAGCACCCATTTCCTCCTATTTACATACAGGTGACTGGACTATCTCCAGATAACACTACTTCATTACACAGTCCTAAATATATTCCATCTGTATGTAGACTGACACGCAAGCCCCCCAGATCTGAGAAGTGAGCGCCAGTCAGTCTCCGCAGTCTCAGGACAGACCACACTTCACAGTCAGCCGCAAGGGGAGAATTAATTCAAAAATATTAATGTGTTCTTTTTGAAAGTGCTGAAAACTATTTTACATATCAGTTCTTATATGGCATTCTATCTCTTTTACTCCTTGAAAATCCCTCCCATTCGTTTCTTTTTCTTTCTTTTGATTAATACATGCACATTTAAAAGATTGTTCTATTTAAAAGAATGTAAAGTTTAATTGATTCTAAACTGTAGTGGTATGAATGTACTTCAAGTATTGTTTCTTTTTCTCTGTCTTTGTGCAGAGCTGGAGATTGAGGCCAGGGCTCCTCACATGCCAAGCAGGCCTTGACCGCTGAGCTGGGCCCCCGCTCTGTCAGTCATCTTCATAAGTACCGAGATGACAGAACTACTAAATTCAAATTACATTTATTTAAAAATCTAAACTTGTTCGGGGAACTATCACGTGGTCCTAAGTAAAGGGAGAACAACAGGAAAATACCAAAAAAACAGTATTAGAAGACAATGTAATTTTTTTTCCTCATTTTAAATATTTGCTTTTGCCTTCCTCTTTCTCTGACCTCTCGATCAAAAACAAATTAAACAAGCAAACAACAACAGACAAACGAAAGTTTTGAAGGTGCCTCCGACCTAGTGCCAGGGCATAGTCAGTTCTAGCAGATTTTGTGGAGCGGTCTGTTCTCACTTGCTTCCGACCTCAAAAAGCCTTTGATTGAAAACCAAATAGAAAATATATTTATGTAAACAGTACACATGAAAGACGTCATTTTTCCCCATTAACAGAATCACTGTAAACAAATACTAACAGAATTAGTCACTTAAGTCTCCTTGCACATCGAAGAGAGTAAAGTCAAGAGGCTGTCTTTTAGTTTTTCTCAATGTGAGATACGTCTCTTATGCTTGTCCAAGTCTAAGCCAGCTTTGAAGGGTGAACTATCAGTAACATGAGGCTCAGAAAGCCAGCCTCTGGTGGGGGTTCTCACCCTGAGATCTAGAGAGGAGGTTTGCTGTGCTCTCATTACCAAAGCCCAATAGCTCTACTCATGCAGATGGTGACTGTTAATCAAACTGGGCAATGACCTCTGTTTAATCGTCCTGACTTCCTCCTGCACAGAAATGTGGCCATCCCCCTACTTCTGCAAGTGGGGTGTACGTCTTGCTTTTGTGCAAGCAGCACTCAACTACTCTGCCACTCTTGGTGTGACTGCAGGCTGTGTGACAGGTCCTCCTTGACACCTGAGGCCATTAGATCCCTCTCACACCCAACCCTACTCCTGCCTGGTTCTTCTTAGAATTAACTATATAGGTTGCACATCTGTTATCTGAAAACCTCAAATCCAAAGTGCTCTAAAACCTGAAAGCTTCTGGGAAATGATGTGACTCCACTAGTGGAAATTTCCACACCATGAAACTTTGTTTCATGCACAAAATTTTAAGAAATATTGTATAAAATTATCCGAAGGTATGTGTATCTGAAACATAAATGAATTTTATATTTAGATTTAGATTCTGTTCTCAAAATATCTCATTGTATATATGCAAATAGTCCAAAACCCCAAAAGACTCTGAAACCTGAAACACTTCTCATCCCAAGCATTTCAGAGATAGGAAGCTCAAGCTGTACCTAAATGAGTTCTTTTTTCTGATTCTCCACTCTGGAAAAAAAAATCAAATCAAACAAAACAAAACAAACACCAATGAGTGACACTAAGTCTGTGTTTGTATCCAGTCAACCTTATTAACTGGCTAAAAAGCATCTTGTTTAAAATGAAAAGCCCAGCAACCATTGGTCAAGCTGCCGGCTGGCTCAGTCCAGGGCTGTATGGTAGCATGAGGCTGATCCTAAGGCCTTGGGGGCTGCCACCCACACTCAGGAGCCATTCAGCGGGATTCAAAGGCTCTGCAGACATGGAGCTACTGCAAAAAGGCACCTCTAATGCACTGGGCTCGCCGAGGGCCGTGGGGCAGCCTCACTGCTTCTCCACTGCTCTCTCTCAAGCATTCAACATCTCACAGGCAGGTGACGTGCGCCGAGTCCAGGAGGCAGGGCTGCCGTCCGCGCTGGCAGCTCTGTAATTGCACACTGTTTACCTTGGTGTTGAAGCCTTCGGCATTCTGGGTGATTTTGTAGAGCTGTGGAAACCTGAGCATGCTCTCCTGGGTGCACGACCGCTCAAAGATTCCCAGAGTGAAGGGCGGCAATGCGGTGAAGATCTGTGTGAAGACAAAGAGCCATTAAGAGCGGCCCTTCCGATGTACACCGCAACCGTGTTTCAGCTCTCTGCAACGGTGACTTAACTTCCAGTCAAGTCCAAACCTGAGATTCTGTGATTTATAACTTCCTGGACACCCTCCAAACAAAGAAAATAAATGAAAGATCACTTTATTACTGTTAATCTGTGTAAAGTGAATACATCGAGCACTTAAAAACATAAATATTTGATGAGCCAAGAAATCCTGTTAAATTACAACTACCTTCCTTTGTAGAGCACAAGTGATGAAGAATCACACAGTTAGCTCTGGGAAGTGTCAGATTTTCTGTTAGTGTGGGCCGAGGCACAATTTTACAACTTCCCATCCTGTTTTATCCTCAAATTTCAGGAAGCACAAGGTTCCTCATCCATTTATTCATTCAAGAGACATTTATCGTGAATGAGTTATGGGACAGATATTGTGGCAAGCTCTAGGAATACAGGGATTTAAAAGCAGAACAAGGAAAGAGAGGAAGCAGGCTCCGACTTCAGGAAGTCCATCTACTGCTGAAGTGGGGAAAGGGCAGAGAGCACACTGATACACAGATAAACACGTAAAACCCAGGGCTCTGCACAACTTCTCACATGCTGGGGGCAGGGGGAGGGTGGAGGAGGACAGGAAGCGCCAAGAAATGATTCTTGCATCAGTGAGTATGTGCCTGGCACAGCACTGAACCTGTAGGATTGGACGGGGTGTTTGGGGACTGGTAAGGATGAGGGCTCCCCGGGAAACCTTCCCTTGAGAAAGCACTCGGTTCAGAGCTTGAAGGCTTCAGGAGCACATGAGAGGGAAGCTGTAAGACACAAGACAGTGGCCAGGGGAGCGCACGGTGCAAGCTGAGGATAGGAGAGAGAACAAACAACTCCTGGCGCTCGAAGTTCTTGGGCCATGGTGCCTCTGAAGACACTGGCTTTTCTCTGCACTCTGCGTGGGTGTGATATCCTCATATTTGTGCACAGAGAGATGGAGCCAGGTGCCGACAAAGAGATTTGAAAGATTTCAGGGACATGCTGTGGTCTCCTGAGTCATTCTTCTCGGTTCTGGCATGGTTCATAAAGGATGGGTCACCCACTGCTCAGCATCCCTCTCAGTTGAGTCTCTACCCACAAACCCAGGACGTGCTGTAGCTATGGAACCAGACATGCAGCTGGGAAAGAATCCTGAAGCCCAGTTATTTGGAGAGAATCTGGAAAGAGAAAGGTTCCCCCGCGAGCCTGTTAGGATCACGCAACCGTAGGTGTGGTTTGGCTGAACTCGCACGTTCTCCCTCCCGGTGAGAGCAGATGGAAAGCACCCTGGGAGCTCAATGCATTGCAGTCTTCAAGGAGAAGAGCCAGGATTGTCGCAATCTCTTCTCCCGCAGTAACAAAAACTTCTATGCCTAGATGAAGGTGCTCCTCACACACAGCTGAGCTCTACATGATTTCTAAGTGCTTATCGTCATGGCCGTTATTGCACATAGCTGTATTTTTCCTTTTACTTTTTCACTCTACTTTCCTCTTGTATCCACTTTTGCTCCTCTCCCCGCTTCGTCACTGTGCCAGCAGCGTGCCTGCCCTCTCCGAGCTTCCGTCCTGTTGAGAGCATCCCGCACACACGTGCCTGGACTGGTTGGAAGTCACGATTTTACAAAAAGGGACATTACACACATTTTTCTTCATCGTACTTTTTTAGTAAACAACACTTTGTGGAAAGCCCTCAGTCTCTTGGGTTTGACATGAATGAGGTATTTTTAATGCTCGCACAATAATTCAAACATGGATGTACCATATTTTTGCAGCCATTTGCCCACTGACAGGCGTTCATTTTGCTTCCAGGTCTCTGTTACCATAAACATTATGTGATAAGCATCTATAATACAATGTACTACAAATGCTTTTTCTTGGGAAGGAGTCCTAGCAGTAGGGCCATTGGGTAAAAAGAAACATTTAGTTTTAATTCTGTGAGATGTTGCTGGTTACTTTCAAAAAACGTCCCGATCACTTATGTCTCTGCTTACAAAGGACAACAGTAACCTGCCTCTCTACCAGTAGAGATTATACTGGTTGTTCACTATTCTCCAGTCTGAAAATTAAAGATACCCTTACCTGAAACAATTTATATCTCTCTGACTACCTGTGAGTTGGAGCATATTTCTATACATCTGTTGGTCATCTGGATTTGCAGACGAAATATCTGTGAAGTATCTAGTCCAGTCAAGCTCATTTTCTTCTACCTTGATTTTCTTTAGATACACACAGCATTTCTTTCATAATGATTGTCACTTCATTTTTTAGCTGAGAGATTATTTCCCATTTGAGTTCTTCTCTAGCTTTATGGAGCTGTTTCTTTACTTCATTTGCTATCATTTCAGAAAGTTCAGTTGTGTGATACCCAGTGTCTTCCATTTCAGTGTCTCTTGGGTTTGTTCTCAGTGGGCTGGGGGATTGAGACTGCCTCTTGGTCTTTCATTTTGTCATTTTCTTCTGGGATGTGTGTGGCTGGGCAGGCAGTCTCCCAGTGGATTGCACTGAAACACTGTGCTGGGTAGAGCTTCAATCCTCCAATATCCCTGTGGCTAGCTGGGGTACACCCCCAGATTATAGTGCTGGACCCTTGTGTTCTGTGGTCTGTGAGGCTGGCCATGTGTCCCCCTGATGTACTTTGTTGGGTTGCTCTGGAATGCTAGGCTGGACAAAGTTTGTATCCTCCCTGTAGCTAGCAGGGTCACAACCCTGGAGCTTGTTGCGGGGTCTAGAACCTGGCTGTGTAGTGTTCAGAACCCCTGCAACCCAGGTGGCTAGCAGAGACGCAGCCCTGGGGTGTGTCACTGGGCCTTGAGCCTGGCTGGGTGGAGTTTGGAATCTCCAGGACCCAAGCGGCTAGACAGAGAACACCCCAGAGTGCAGCACCACCAGGACCTTGTGTCTGGCTGCAAGGAGTTCAGAGCCTCTGGAGTGCGGGGCAAGCCTGGGCGAGTCCCAGGCATATAGTGCCGGGGCCCTGCTCCTGGTTGGGAGGGTTTGCAACCTCTAGGACCTGCTATGCAGCCACACCCCTGAACAATGGCGCTCCCACCTTGTGCTCTCAAGTTCATTTTCTTCTAATGGCTTATCTTCTTTTCTAAGAATTCTCTGAGTAGCACAGATCACAATTTGGTCTAAACACATCGTCTACTGACTTTTAAAATGGTTTCTCTTGCAATATAAAAGCTTTTAGCTTTTATTCTTTCTATCTGTCTGTCTGTCTATCTATCTATCTTTCTATCTCTTCTTATTTTTTGTGGTATTGAATCCAGGACCTCACACTGAACTACATCTGCATCCATTTCTTAATTTTTATTTTGAGATACAGTGTCACTAACTTGCCCAGTTGCCCAGGCTGGGCTTAAATTTGTTCTGTTCCCTCCTCAGCCTCCCAGCGTGCTGGGATGACAGGTGTGTGTCACTGCACCCGGCTAAAACGCTCTTACATTTTAAATGGTCAGTAACAGCTTTCAAGTGTCCAATTATGGTTATAGAAGTATTTGTGTATTAGAACTTAGCATGTAGTTTTAGGAATGCATTGGGGAATACTTAAGGTTTTATTTTTCACTTTTAAGTCTTTAATATATCCAGAGTTTGTTTTTCTGTATAGTATAAGATAGGAGTCCATTTTCCAGTTGATAAAACACAAATAATTACTCAAGATTTTACTCCCTTAGTTGAAAAATTACCATTAAGGTTTCTAAATCCTTACAGTACTAAAGTTTAGAACTGGGATCTAGTTCTAGAATCTCTGACTAACTTGCTTGATTTTACATCAGTAAAAGACTGATTTATTTATGGTATCTTTGGAGTACAGTTTGATATTCAGTAAAGTTAAGTCTACCCTTGTAATCTTTTCTAAACATGCTTTCCATATTTATTCTTGGGTGGTTATTAATTCCATTTATATGTTGTATGATTTTGTGTAACCCTCCTCTCTCCCTGCAATGCCTACTGAGATTCTATTCAGAATAGCAAATTTATATATTAAACTTTAGAAGAGTTATTTCTTTAATGATAACAAATCTTCTTCTACAAGAAAACAGATGCCTATTTGTTCAATCCTTTTATATCCTTCAATAAGACTTCAATTTTTTTCAGATCGGTAGTATAAAATTATATCTATGCAATACATAACTTTATTATTTTGAAAGGAACTATTACCTGTTTTGTACCTTTAGGTGCCCACTTCTAGAGTAAAAAATAAAAAATAAGGCTGTTGATTGTTAGAACAAAAAAAAAGCTATTGATTTTTGTGTATTTATCATTTATCTACTTTATCAAACTTGCTTATAATTCTATTATTTCGCTTTCAAATTTTCTAGACAGTTGTCTATAGATATATGTACATGACTCTCTCTCTCTCTCTCACAGTGCCTTTTTTTTTTTTTTGTACCAGGGATTGAACTCACAACCTGACACTTGCCAGGCAGGCCCATATGCTGCTGAGGTAAGTCGCCAGCCTCTTTTTTTTTTTTTTTTTTTTTTTTTTTTTTTTTTTTTTTTTTTTTTTTTTGAGAATGGGTCTTGCTATGGAGTTCAGGCTTGCCTTGAACTCACTGTGTAGCCCAGGCTGGCCTTGAATTCACAGTGATCCTCCTGCCTCAGCCTCCCAAGTGCTGGGGTTACACACCTGCACACGAGTGCTAGGATTACCAGCTGTGACCGTCTTTTTGTATGCGTATTTGTACAAGCATAGAAAATGATAACTAGTAATTATTTAATCCTTTTGGCAGTTACTATAAGTTAAAGAATAATGCTAAATTATAATGTGATGGCAGGCTAATTGACTTGCTATCACTTGACTGGTTTCTTAGAATGAAGCAGTTTTAGGATTTTAACATTTATGACAACATGATACTGACTTTTATAAATAGTCTAAATACATTTTCTTGATTCCTTTCTACTTCTATCTTTTAAGAGTTCTTATTTTGGGAATGGTAGCTGAATTGCTTCAAATACTTTTTGGCCAGTTTTACTTCTTTTCTCCATATTTTTATCAGTACATGTTGGTTATACAGACTAATTTGTACATGTACATAACATACTTTAATCATTTCCTCCCCATTCTTCCCCTACACCTTTTATTTTGGGGATGATTCAATGTGCATAATGCATTTTATCATATTCATGCACCCTCTTACCCACTCTTATACTTCCTCTGCTGACAGGATTATATTTTTTCTTCATTATGTCATATTTAGAAAGCTTTTTAAATTTAGAATGTTCTGTGTTCCTGGAGTAAATCCTATGTGGTCAAATATTTTACTCTTTTAACACACTGCTAAACTCCACTAGTTGATAATTTCTTTAAAATTTTTGGGTTTGTAAGTGAAGATTTCTTCAAATCAGGCTGGCTTAACAACAGGATTTCCTGGAACAGTTTCAGTAACAGTAAGGTGTCCCCTCACTCACAGTATGCATAAAATTTAGCTGCAATTCCTGACATTGGTAGCTTTTGTCCCTGGGTGCCCTTCTAGTCTCATTCTTCCCCCAAAATTAAATGATACAGAAATGTGAATTAAACATATAATAGTCCCTTTTCAGATAGATGTCTAAAATCTCAGATAGCACCAAACTCTCTATATATTGCATTTTCCCCTATACATACATATCTATGATAAAGTTTCATTTATGAAACAGGCACAGTAAGAGGGTAATAAAAAAACTACTAATAGAGAACGATTGTAACAATATGCTATGTTAAAAGTTAAACATAAATTATTTATTTCCAGAATTTTCCATTTAGTATTTTCAGAGCATAGTTGGCTGTGGGTGACTGAAACCTTGGGAAATAAATCACAGATAAGGGGAACTAATGTTGTGAGAATATAATATGATAGTATTAGCTCATTGTTGGGGGACAGGCAAAATTTCCAAGTCTGATTTAATGTTATTTAATCTGCTATGAAAATTAAGCTAAAAACCATTGATTTGTTACTTTACCTGCCTTGGGGAATCAAAGATAAAAAAGAATCACAGAAAAAGAAAAGGTCAAACAGATATACTGCTTAAAGAAGATGGCAAAGGAGAATCCAGCCCAAGAGAAGGTTCCCGGCAAACGCCTTCCACGTCACAAACGGCCTTTGTGAGTCTCCGCAATGGTCACGGACTGGAAACATACTGATAAATAAGACATCGCTGGCAATCTTGGAATCGGACTAATGTGGATTAGAGAATAGCATTGTATCCATGTTAAAATTTTCTGATCTGATCATTACACTATGTTATGCAAGAAAAGATCTCAGCCAACATATACTAAAGTAGTAAGCAGTAAAGGGGCACTGCATCTGTAACACACTCTTACCTGGTTTAGAAACTGTGTGTGTGTGCGTGTGCCATGTGTGTAAGTGCACACGTGTGAATACATATGGTGCATGAAGGTTCAGAGAGAATGCGATTGGGGACAAAATGCTAATAATTGATGAATCTGAGCAAAAGATACATAGGAGTGCTTTGTATACTTTTTGTAACATTCCTCTCAATTTCAACTGATTTTGTATAAAAGCTTCCAAAACAACTTCCAAGGGGAAACTTCCCATTACGGTCTGAATGTGGTCTGAGCAGGTCCCTTAGAGCCTGACACACGTGAACCATGGTCCCCAGTGTGGTGGTGCTGAAGGGCAGAACCTTTGAGAGGCAGGCCCAGTAGGTGACTGGGTCAGAGGGTTTCACCCTCCAAGGCAATTCACAGAAGTTAGGTAGTTCTCACAGAAGTGAGTTAGTTCTCTTAAGAGTGGACTGGTACATAAAGTGAGGCTGCCCTACACATCGGTTCTCTCCTGCACACAGCTGTTTTCTTTCTGCTTTCTTCCTCCTGTGTTGGGAGGGAGCCAAGGGGACCTCACTAGAACTGAGCAGATGGAGTTGCCCAATCTTGGACTTTCATCCTCTTACACTGCGAGCTAACTAAACCTCTTATTGTAAATAAAGTGCCCAGCCTCAGATATTTGGTTGCAGCATCACAAAACGAACTATATACCTCCTTGTTCCATGAAGTTTGACTCTTTCAGCTTGGGACACTCGAGGCTGCTTCAAAGGTCCTTGACCATCCCAACCACAAATGTCTTTCTTAGCAGTGCTCCTGACACCCACTTCAAACTGTGAGCTCTGTGGCAGCCTAGGGTCTAAACAGGTATAATGTGACAATCCTACAGCCTTGGTCCTTCCTCGTGCTGAATCACCATGGTGCAATCAGCATCTTTTCCCCAAACAGTTGGTAAGTTTAACCTGCTCAAAGTAGTTTTAAGTCCTGCAAAGCTAAAATGTATACTGTCTAACCGTACATACAGGGCAGACCCCAAAATCCCTGTTTGTGGAGCCAATGGCCAAAGGGGCTTCTCTAGCACATCAGTTGAACCCTGCAGTCACTGCCAGTCATCTTTGTCTTTCAGGTCATCAGCACAAATCTGTAGTACACTTTGCAGCAGGTAATATAGTTATTAACTGATCACCCACAGCTCAAAGTCAAGATGTGAGTCCAGTCTCTCCAGCATCTGAGTCCAAACAACTGACCCTCTTTATATGTAAACTACATAGGAACAGGGCATGCTACAAGTCTTCAGCATCTTATACACACCACTATGCATAAAAGCTACTTAGAAAAGAGGACTGAGTTCATGGGTGATGTGACTATCAATATACATTACAAGTTGCAAATATTTACAGTAGAACCAGCTATATTATCACACTGGATAACTTCCATCTGCATGTATTTATGATGGCTGCTTCAAAGGGTAAACTTGCACAGAGCACTGAGTATCAGAGTTACAATACAAAACCAGGGGGAGACAGCCACATAAGAGACTAGAAGAGATTCTGGGGTACCTACAGCACTCAGCTATAAGCACCCTACTTCTTTCTGCCAGTAAAATAAAAATGAAAATGCTAGCACCTACTGAGCCATCTCAGCTTATAGTTTATATGTATTTGCAGCTTTCAAATTTGTCACTGTCAAATTAAAAAAAACCTCTAAAATTGTAAAAAACACAGCAAAGAAGCTGATTACCATTATTCATGGGTGCTGAAAATTAAAATTCACTGTTCAAGCATTAACTATAGGGGAAAGCATTCTTCTACAAGGATGGATACTCTTAGGAAGTACAGAAAGGACACTAGATCATATCTTGTATGTTCATATCTATATTTAAGAATTCAGAAATGAAATTATGAAGTGGAGTAACTTTAGATGTAGCTCAGAAAATTTAACCATCGCTAAAAACATGAAATTATTTTGAGGCATTTAGAGAGGGAGTAACAAGGGTCCGTTACCAAGATATACGGGTTAATAATTTCACGGAGTTATTCAAGAAAGATGTGTTGTGATTGAAACCATGTGTGCAGAGTCAGGCTTCCACAGGATGTGTGGCAGCAACAAAGGGCCTAAGATGTATTTGTGCTGCTGCTAAGTACACAGATGATTGACTTAGATACACTCCACAGACATAAACAGTGAAGGAATGTCCCCGAAGTTCTGCACGCTATCAGAGAGAGAGAGAGAATACTTACCACATTGTACAAGCCAATGCACCAGCGTTCAAATAAAATCTGCCCAGAAAATCCATTAACAAAGGCGAACCAAAGCTGAAAGAGAAGAAAAGTTCATGAAGTTTTATATCAATATTGACCTAAATGTTTCCACTCACTGAAGAAGTAGCAGGGAATGTGGACCACCAGCTGGATACAGCTGCTGAGGGATAATGAGCCCCAGGACCATAGTAGTTGTTCTTTTATAGAATATAAATTTACACTGTCACAAATATTAATATCTTATGGAAAATTTTTTATTTAAGACATTTCATTTTTAAGAGGTAATGTGCACATGCTTACAGAGAAACAACTTAGTGTATATCTAACATGTTTTATATCAACACTGTCACATTGACTAGAAAAATCTCAACTTCATGTTCTTTTTTTCCTATAAAGTTGATATGATAGAATTTGTTTTGGTAGAATTTTCAAATATGTAAAAATCATAAACAAAAAAACTCTTCTGCTGATCATGCATATTTTCAGCTCATAAAATACTGACCCTTTTTAATTGGATGTCTACTGCCTCAAAAAATGTCAAAATACTGTAGTACAAGAAAAACATGTTTAAGTCATCTTTTGGAGTAACATAGGATGCATAAATAAGTGAAATGCTGGACTATTACTCATGTTTTCAAGTAGTCTATAACTCTAATTGATTAGGCAAGTCTGACATAAAAACAACTAAAGAGCAAAGTGCCAAGAATATAATTAGTGTCGCATGACAAGGGAACAAATAATTTAGAGAAGGAAAGATCACTCAACTATGATCAGGAGAAGACACAGAAGCAGTAAGAGAGGAGTGGAAGAAAGGTTAGCTATCAGGAAAGTGGGCAGAAACCAGACTCAGAAGGATGCAAATACAGACACATGGAATTGATTTAAAATTAAGCCATTTATACAATATGACAGAATTCTGGTGATTTGGGATAGACTTTTAAATATCTCCAACAAACCACAGAAACTACTTTAGTTAGTAAAATCATGACACACTAAACCCATTACTATGGTAGGGCCTAAATGGCAACTGAGAACAAATGCACTACAACAATGCACACAGAAATCAACTCTAGCACTGAAATTTTACTTAGTTAGATTTTTCAAAATCTGCTCCTAACTCCACCAGACCAAACTTTCTTCAAATAGAAGCTGTACTCTACAGCACTCCGTATGAAACTAGACCCATTTATGATGGTTGGTATTAATAGAGACCCACCAGGTCCTAGTGAGATAAAATTAAGTCCCTCAATACAACTGCTAGAAGTTTTCCTTAAACACGGTTTTCATCACACCATTCTGTAGTGTAAAAGATGACTAGAACACATTCCTAAATCCAGATTAAGCCTGCTGATTTTTAAAAAATCCTATGTACTCTTAATTTCAACATTCATCCTAAGAGGTCACCAAGAGGCCTGGTGAGAAATGAACGAGGGCAACACCCAAAGCTTCATGCTATGTTCTACAATCAGAATGTTCTCACCACATCTATTCAGACAGTTGCCATTCCCAAACCCACAGCTTCATTCACTGCCTCCTTCCCATCTGAGACCTCAGCAATCAGCACCCAAACTAAACTTCTAATGCAGTGAGAACTTGGATCCACATATGATACAATCACACCTCTAAACTGTTTCAAGGGATTCATCATAATTTTCACAAGTTTGCTATACTTCCACATTCTTTTTTTCAACAACTGATCCAACAGTGGTAGATATCTAGTAAGAATTTGCATTTTATTGCTTAATCCAATTAATTTGTCTCATTGAAGATGGCACAGTAGTGCTATGTTTAGTGACTTCTTACCAATTGAAAATAGCAAAAATAATTTAAAGCAGAAAAGATGGCCCATTTTCAATAACTTGTGAGAGAGCCTTAACTAAAACTGCATACAGCTGGGGATACAGCTCAGTGGAGCAGCACCTGACTGGCAAGCACAAGGTCCTGAGTTTGATTCCTGGTACAAAACAAAACAAAAACTGTATAGAACACAGAATAGATGCTGATGAATATAAGATTAGATCAAATCAAGACAAAATGTTAAAAGAAGACAAAATCTACAGATTAAGAGGGTAAGGAAATTTTCAAGAAATAAATGAAATTAAAAACCATTAAAACAACTACTTGGAGAGAGGGACAGCAGTGACTGACATCCCTGGAAGGATTCAATACAGCAGGAATGCTTTGAACTTAGTGGGCTGTATGTATGTATGTATTTTTATTTTTTTAAGAATCAAGCAGGGAAAATGGATGCAGCAGAAGCACAAATGTCAATCAAGTTTATCCTTTTTATAGCAGAGTAATACTCCATTATATATTTAAAAACCCCACATCTTATTTATCCATTCATTGGTTGGTGGGCATCTGGCTGTTTCTAAGATTTAGCTATTATAAACTGTGCTGCTATAAACAAGGGTGTGCATATATCGCTGTGGTATGATGCTTTTTAATTCTATCAGGAAGATACCAAGAAGGGGAATAGCTGGGTCAAATGGAAACTCTAATCCTAGTTTTCCACAGTGGTTGTACCAGTCTACCCTCCCACCAATAGTGGAAAAGGTTTCCTTTTTCTCCAAACCCACCGGCACTTGTTATTGGTTGATTTCTTGATGACAGCTATTCTTTCTGGGTCAAAATGGAATCTTAGTGTTGCTTCAATTTACAACTAATTTACAACTCTCCAATGACTGGTGATGTTCAGCATTTTTTCATATATTT